>CM037854.1:35200330-35292230 GCA_021234595.1 Delia radicum | reverse complement strand
CTAGATCAGTAACAAACGAATTTGATTGGATGAATTCGAGACTGATTGTTCTAGCAAGATCAGAGAGGGATCGGGCTTATGGGTTTTATCTCAGGAGTCGTTTCTGATGAAGACTGGAAGTCGTACTGTAGACTGAGGAACAAAGCGAAATCAGTAATTAGGAACACTAGACGTGAGTATGGTAAACGATTATTCGCTGGTGCTAATAATTCTCAAATGTGGTCTAAGATACGTAAGCTGAATGTTTACAGAATGAGGGACAAGAGCTTAATGAAGCTGATGTGGAATCAATAGCCTCTACATTTTTAAATAACCTGCTTCCAAATCATTTGCCTAACTTCAATTTTGAAAATTTTTTTGATACTGAAGAATCTTTTTCTTTTAGTTGCATCACTGAATATGATCTTTCACTTGCGTTGAATTCTATAAAGTCGAATGCTAAAGGATATGACAATATACCGATAAAATTCATCAAAATTATATACCCATTCATTTCCTCAATTATTCTTCATCTTGTAAATACTATTTTTACAACATCAAAGTTTCCAAATGCTTGGAAATTAGATCGTGTTGTGCCTATATTGAAAACTAGTGGTAATACAATAATGATAATCTGAGACCTATAAGTATTTGCCTGCTATGTCAAAAATTATTGAAAATATTATGAAACTGCAAATATTGTCCCATTGCCAACAATTCTCGCTTCTTCACTCAAGACAGTTTGCGTTTAGGAGAAACCATAGTACAACATCTTTACTTCTTTCTCTTACTGATTCCATTCGTAAAAATTTAGATAATCACAACAGCTGTATTGTTGTTTCTTGGATCTGACTAAAGCATTTGATCGTATTAACCACACTGTTCTAATAAGAAAACTAAAAGAAAACTTCAATTTTTCAAAATCCCGCTTGTAAACTGATATATTCATATTTACTAGATAGATCTCAGTTTGTTTCAATTAACGGAGTTAATTCTGGTATTGGGGCCGTCACATCTGGTGTACCTCAGGGTTCCGTTTTGGGGCCAATACTTTTTCTAATTTATTTGAATGATTGTATTTCTCTAATGGAAAACAGTTTTTGTAAACCCTTTGTATTTGCTGATGACATTTTATTACTTTATAGTACAGTCTGCAGACACCCTCAGTTTTCGGAAACTTTGCTAAACAATCATATGGATTCAATGGCGACATGGATGCACGTTAACTGTTTGGAAATTAATCCTAGCAAAACTAAAGCAATGAACTTTCGTTTACAAAATTGGAATGTTATATATCCAAGAATTTCTGTTAATGAATGTGATATTGAGTATGTAAATTCATTAAATGTCTCGGTGTTATATTAGATCCGAATCTTAATTTTGATAATCATGTAAACTCTCTAACCAATAGAACTTGCCTTATATTAAGAAGACTGTACTCGCTTAAATCTTATACACCTCGCCATGTTAGAAATCACTTAGCAAACTCCTTAATAATGTCTCAAGTCAACTATTGCCTCGAAGTTTTTCTGGTACACTGACATATAATTTATATAGAATAGAGAAAATTGTTAGAAAAATTGTACGTTATATATATAATGTAAGGATATTTGAGCATAATTATGTTTCAGAATTAGTTCCTATTTTCTTACGATGCAGTCCTCAAAAATACTTGGATTTACGTATTCTGCTACATTTTATAAAATCATGAAATTAAGACAACCCGAAATCCTTGTTAATGAATTTTTCTTTTATTAGTTCAACACGTAATGTTCAAATTGACGTACCTCTTGGACATCTTGCAATTTTCGATCGCTCTTTTATAGTACGAGTTCATCGTGCTTGGAATCATTTACCAAATAATCTAAAACTTTTTTCATACTCATATTCCGCTTATAGAAATAAACTTCTGGATTTTTTAATAATAATAATTAAAATTGATATAATAACGGTGAATTAAATATCACCTGGTTATAGGTAAATATTTTTATTAATTTTTGTTACAATATTTATATGGCTGGGGAGCCAATTTGTTAGGTATTCTATTAAAAATAAGTTATATACATATAATATATATATATATACAAATAACATAGATATTTATCTTACAATACATGTATAATTGGCCATGAAGGCTTTCTTTGTATTGATATTAAATAAATAAATAAAAAAAAATAAATAAAAAATATAAATAACAATTTGTATGAAAACCTTTTGAAGTCATCTTCGTATTCAGTTTTTTTGATATCGTTTTTTCAATTTTGTCCAATTTTCTGGCACTTTTTCACTTCTCTGATTATAAGATTTGTTTCCTTGAAACCTTTGAATTTTTAACAATCCAAAATGCTAAGAAATTTGTACAGAATCGTTATCGAATTTTAAAAATATACTTAAATAAATGTAGTACCGTTTTATAAGTACATTTTTTAAATTCCACAACGATTCTGTAGAAATTTCTTGGCATAATCTTTTAGATTTATCAATTATCTGAACACCAATCCTTTATTTCTGATATACAATTTTATTGTATTTCAGAAATAATGGATTGGTTTTCAGATTTATGAATTTTATTTCAGAATATGTTGATTGAAATTAATATTTATCAGATGTTTTTCAGAAATTATGAATTGTATTTGAGAATATATTAAATGTAATTATCAAATTTATATCAGAAATTATAAAATGTAATTTAGAAATTATTAATAACACTGCGCTACACGAAATTAATCCGCAAAATCGAAAACAATAGTACCGACCATTGATCCTAAATATGTTGGCCACTCTGATTTTAATGGAGTGCCCTGTTTTTTCACTTAATAAAAATTTACCGTGACACTAATGTTTATTTATCAAAAGACATTTCTTCTACCTTATGTATCAAAAATATCCCAGAGTTATATTAATGATACTTTAATTAGCAAAAAAAAATTTAATCGTGTAATATTAGCATATTAAGTATGAACACAGAAAAACGGTATAGTATATAAACATATAAACACAGAAAAATAAAATGTCAACCGAATTAAATATTGTATTTTGGTATCTACAACTAACGATTTCGGTCACTGCAACCATATTTCTAAATATATTGGGTGTTGCAACTAAAATTCAATTGTATTAACCAAATGTTGTTGTGAAAACCAATATTCAGTTGTATCAACTAATTTCAGTCGTAGTAATCATATTTTAGTTGGAAAATGGCAAAATTTCTTTCTGTGTGTAAATGAAACATAATTTAACTATTATTTTCAAGATATTTGTAATTTTTACCATGGCAAACTTAACCCCCCGTCAAACACATATTCTGAAACCTTCGAACAAACACATATGCCTGGCCAGACCCCTATACGTTTTCATGCATTTGTATGGCAAAAAGGGCACCGTAACTTTGAATTGAATGAAGTATGCTCGTATATTATTTTGGTAAAAATGTAAGAAATTTTTATTTATTTTGTGGAATGCATGAAAAACAAGTATACTTAACTTTAGAATGTTGTTGGCACACAGGATTAGTGCATTTGGTGCAGTAAAAAACGTGTCTTTCGTCTTGCGTGAGACAAATTCTGCAATCTTTTCTGGAATTCAGTGTACTAGGGCCGCTTTGTTGTTATGCAGCATGTAGCTGGGAATATTTAATGGCCTTCCAAAGAAAGATTCAATGGCCAAACGGGTTGAATGTTGTCCCGAACGATATTTTTGATTTTTTTTTTTACAGATAGAAAGCCAACAATATTTTAGGCGGCTACCGGGAATACAGGTATCTACCTAAACTAGAAGTATGTTTAATTAACGCTCAAAAATTAAATATTCCCGGCCAGAACCATGTGTTTGTCCAAGGGTTAAATGGATCATTAAAAAAATGTGTTTTAAGTTACATT
The DNA here is from genome assembly GCA_021234595.1 of Delia radicum. NCBI lineage: Eukaryota > Metazoa > Arthropoda > Insecta > Diptera > Anthomyiidae > Delia > Delia radicum. The sequence goes on along the minus strand of CM037854.1, from coordinate 35,288,373 downwards.
AAAACTGACTTAAAGAATTATAGTTGAATTAAGCTAAAAATTATGTATTAATTTTATGTATATTAATTTAAATTTAATTTCATCGAGGGGTCTGATCTTTTACCGATATTCTTTCGTTTTTATGCGAATTTTTCCTAAAAGCGTTTTCACCTACAGTGGTGTTGACCTAATTGGCCCACTCATCAACAAATGTGTTTGTCGTTCTTTTCCTTATTTTTACAAGAGTTTTAATTTTTTTTATAATGTCAATATATTGTCTATTATGGCTGTGTGTAAAACGGTAGAAAAGTATGATTTTTAGTAAATTTTTGACATTTTTGAGGCGAATCACATAAATTTTACTAGTCCAAAATGAACTATAACCAATAAACATGACTGGTACTGTAAAACATGGTGGTGGTTCGGACTTAGTTTGGGTATGTATGGCGTCATCTACGGTTGGGAAACTTGTTTTTATTGACGGAACTATGGACAAATACTAGTACCTCAATTTTCAACTTGAAAGAAATCGCCACACAATTAGGACAGGAAGATTCATTCATATTTCAGTACGACAATGAACGAAAGCATGCGGCTCTCATTGTCAAGGAATGGCTGTGGCAACTAATCCCATCCAGTCCTTAAATACTAAAATGAAAGATAAGAGAAAGAAATTACCTTTGTATGAAAACCTTTTAAAGTCATCTTCGTATTCAGTTTTTTTGATATCGTTTTTCGAATATTCACAGTGCTGTGACTCAACATTTGGTAAATTCAATGCAGTCACGGCTTCAAGAAGTTATAAAAAATAAGCGATACCCCACTAAATACTAATTTCATTAAATGTTATAAAAAAACGCAGTCGTTTTCATTACAAATCAAAATATCATACATAGTGTAACTTTTGTGATTTTAATTTCATACCCTTTAAACTTTATCTCATATAATTACATAACTACAAGAATTATAAATTCTTAATTGTTTTTTAGATTTGTCTAAAAACGGGCTTTTAAGGTCCAGTTTATTATATAGAATAAAAGATTATTTCATTTAATGGTCCATCCGACGTTTCGTTGGTGTTTTTTTCCAACATCTTCTGGGGTGAATATTTTTGTGATATATAATCTTTTCTACAAATTTTACATTATTTTCAATTATGTATTAAACAATACTTATTTCTTATCAAACATAAAATGAACCACAAAAACAAGTATACATATGGGCTATTTCAAATTTTTTGAGCACCTGCTGAAACCGACATATTATGGCTCTTATTTCGTCAAGTTTTATGAATTGAAAAAAAAACGTTGTACAGGGTTTGGATGACTATACTTGAAGGATATGACGTGCAAAGTTTTACGTTGGAAAGTCTTCACCTTAAGAATTGATGGTCATCTAAAATTGGAAAAATTAAAAAAAAACGACTTGAAACTTGCAAGAGTTTTTTCATTCATTCCGTTTTCTTTGTAATAGTTTTTTGCTTGCAGATCCAAACCAATACAAAATATAGTTACTAGACTTGGAGGATATATCCACAAAAAAGAAATATTTGATATCGCTGCTGGGTGAAAAGTTGCATGGTGGTTTACAAGTGAAACCAAAATTTTCCGAATTTTGAACTTTTTGAAGATTTTTAATAGGGGTTTTGCGCCGTTTAATAAAATGTGTTTTTAAGCGCAGAATTAAAAAAACGGCGTAATTTTATAAAGTTTGAGGTATATCAAGTTGGTGTCAGCGCACCAATAACGTATCACGGACATCACAAACTTAAAAGAAATTAGCGTAAATTTTTTGAAAATGTATCTTTTTTGCGACAATCTGAATTATCTTTTAAGTTGGCTAGTGTATTGCGTGATGTGAGTAACTTCGTAAAGTGCACCTCCGGGGCGAAAAACGCACTTAAAATCTTTAAACGCAAAAATTTTATGAACTTTTTAAAATTTTTGCAAAAAAACAATTTTTTTTTAAGCTTTTTTTATATCAAAACTTGGCATGGGAACATGTTTAGGTATCTAAATAGATTCTTCTCGACGGACTAAACTGAGAAAGTGCATTTTTTTTTCAATCCTGTCGCGTGCAGCGGCAGTTTTTTCCATACACATTTCGCTTTGTGACAACTAAAGCGCTGTATCAATTGCGCTCAAACATACATCGAATGGAAGACTTTACTGAGCTTGATACTAAAATCGAAAACGCACCAAAAAATTTTAAGGATTTAAAATTTTATGGAGGAAACAAAATGTTTCTAACCTCAAAAAGCATCCTTGTTGAAATACTTGATTTTGAAAATTTAAAATAATTATTCTTGAATTCGGGTTAATAAGTAACCCAGAATCCCAACAAGTATTTTATAATCGGTCCAATTTTTTGAAACCCCTAGAGAGACTATATTTTTAAACAATATTCGCGAGGGCCACCTTAACAAATTTCAACAAAACAATTGAAACATACTACCGCGAAAACCGCCAAATTACCGCCGATGCAATGACATCTTTAAGAACTTGCTTTATTATAAAAGAATAAATTTGAAAACAAAAACTCTATAGATTATTTGTTAGGACAATATCCTAATAAAGAAATATAGAGTATGGCCTCGAACTTGAATAATTTTCATTTTCATTTATTATAAAAACTCTATGATCATAGTAGCCTTTGCTTCTAAGAATAAATATTTGAGTTTCAATTCAGTTCATTTTATTTATGTGCGTGAACAGTTGTGAACAAAAATTAGTAAAATGTTTTCAGATTATACGTTAAAAAAAAACGTGAAACTCGTAAAAAAAAAACTGAGAAGCGAAACAAATTAACCGATAAAAGACGCGAATATCGCCAATCTGAAAAAATAAAAAGCAACAAAAAAACAAACCAATCGCAAATTGGTGTAAGAAAGTCAGTTAGGTATTTGGTTTTAAATAACAATAATAATAGTAATAAAAACAATGCCATCATGCATGCTTAGAATATATCACTGAAACCCAAGATTTAACTAACGAATCGTTAGTTACAGCTTCCAATTTGCAGAACAATTTTAAATGCAAAGAATGTGGAAAATCTTCTGAATGTAACAAATCAAAATAACAAAAAATCATGAGTGGTAAAGTTTAAATGGTTATATATCTTAAACCATTAGCGATAGGCAAATATTTTTTTTCCCAAAATATTGCAAATTATGTCTTATACTAGCCGTAATTTTGTAAAATCTTTAACAATTTTAAATAAATTTTTATATGCATACACGATCAAAAAAAATTTTTTTTTATTTTTTTTTCAGTGTATTTTAAAAAGCATTGAAGCTTTTACAAATATTTTAGTGTGCTAAGAAAGCCCTTAAGGGGTATTATCCACACGCGTTATCATTTTTCAATTTTAACAAAAACTGTAATTTTAATATTTTTTTTTTAATTTTTGACTTTAAACCGCCGTAAAATTTGGGCCGTTTAATAAAAATGATTAACGCGAACGGATTTCACATGCTCAAATATCTGTTTATACAGATGCAAATCGACAGTGATGTCAGACAAACAAAAAAAACTTAAAAAAAAATGTCTAGGTGCCGTAAATTTTTGAAGTTGCCCATATGGGTAATTTTCAAAATCCTTTCATTTTATGAAAAAAAAAAAAAATCAAATTTTTTTTGATGGCACATTAATGACACTTTGTGCACTTGAAGCAGTAGGCATAATAAACTTAAAACCGCTCGCGTGCATCAATTTGGACAAGGGCCGCGAAAGTTATAGCGGTTTAAAGATGCAAATTAAAAAAAATTTTCAAAATTACAATTGCTTGTAAATTTCAAAAGTTGTTGGCGGTATGTATTGAAATCATTACCATCTTTAAAACTGCGTTTAAATTTTTGATTTATCTCTTCAGCGTAAAGAGATATAGGGATCCAAAGTTTTTTTTGATGCCTAAATTACACTATTTTTAAAAATAACATAGTAAATTATAATTGAAAAAAATTTCAAAAATATGCGTCACATTTTGCCAACAATGCTAAAGTTTTCGCAGTTTTTTTTAAGGTAATATCTTAATTGGTTTAGAAAATATAGGGGTTTGAATATAATATTTTTTATAATTTTTATAAACAATTTTAGTATGAAAGAGATAAAATTATTTTTTTTTTTTGTGACAGCACATCAATGATGTTTTGTACAATTGAAATACTAAACATAAGAATTTTAAATCCGTTAGCGTGGATCAATTTGAGCAAGGGCCGCGAAAGTTATAGCGGTTTTTAAAATTTTTTGGGGTCATTTTTAAACGAGAATTTTAATTATTTTCAAGAATGTGGTATGCTGGAATGGAACAAGCTGGAAAAAAAATAAAGTATACCTTTAAATTTTTTTTTTTTATATTTATTTTTTAAATTTATTTGGATTAAAATTTATAAAAAAAAATTTATAAAGATTTTAGTATAAACTAGCATAAATTAAATTATTTATATTATTAAAGTTTAAGCGACTATAACAATACATAATTACAAAAAAACGAGTAGGTATTTATTTATTTTGTTTGTTTTCTTTTCTTTTCCAACAACTGAATATTTGTTTGGAGTTAAGCCATAATGAATACAAGGTGGATTTTTAGTGCACTGTGGACAACTTAAGTAATTAAGATACAGCGATCCTTTCTCTTTGTTTGTCCAAATAATCTGGTGGACTTTCTTTGTATTTGGAGCTTGTTGAGAATTTTTTATAAGCAGCTTATCGATGTTTTGCATGTCGTTTTCATTAATTACAGACATATTTATTTTTGAGCTATTAGCAGAAATAATATTAACCATATCTTGAGCAGATGTTACGTCTTTTCCAAAAGACACTGCTCTATCACAAAGACCCTTCACGGAACCACCAACGCCATCAGCAACACTTTTACCATGGCCAGATGTTGTGAAATTCCACGAAGCAAAATTTAACTTAAGAAGCTGACAATGATATTCAAAAAGGAAGAAATTGTTTTTGTTTTTGTATTGAGTCGATGGGCCATCACTTTGAAAATGAAGAGTCTTTAAATGTGGAACATGTCTTTTAAGAAGTTTAAAATAGGACCCAAATGGGCCCATATAGCAGCAGCGTCATGACGCAAACATTCTGACGCTGTGCAAAATGAAATACATTTTATTGTGTTCGATATTTTGTCTTTATAAAAAAAAAGCTCCCGTATGAAGAGAAACTTGTTTTTTGGAAGCTCCAAAATGAGCACTTTGAATTTCAGTTGCGCATTTGCAATAGTAGTTTTCTGAAAAATCTATAACTAATAATGCTTCATTGCAATCCAAATTAATTTTAATGTTATCAATAGACTTATATTGATGGCCAGTATCATATACGTGTTTTAAATAAACTGCAGTTCTCGAGTTCAACTCCTCAACCAATTCTTTTACGTTACATTCGATTATATGCTTAGATGTAATTTTTACGTGGTAGTTTACATTTTTTGCTCCAATTCTATCTACCGTTTTTTGGCTCCATTGATAATAAAAGGTTGACATAGAATAATTATCTGGCAAAGGTATACGTTTATCCTTACAAATCTGACAATCACCGTACATACAATCTTTTGAGCTTGAATTACAAGTTACGGAATTTGTAAAGGCAGTTGTGCTAGCTGAACTAAAAATCTTTAATCTAGATAGTTTCTGTATCATGAAATTAAAATTAGCGTGTTGTTTGCATAAGCAAGTGTCGCGTGCTGTCATTTTTTTAGAAATAATATAAAATGGTTTAAAATCTGAAAAATGTTGTTAATGAAATTTTCGACCTAGTTTCACTACGAAAACTTTTTGTATAAATTTGTAACTGTATCTTGCAAATACCTCTTACGCATGGTCCTTTCCAAATTTTTTAATAAAGTCACGTTTTCCCCGGGGCAAGTGAAGAATTTTCATCCTTTTCCAGAAACTCTTTTATTACATTTTTAATTGTTTTTGGTTTGTTTGATCTACTTACTTTTAGATTAGTACTGTTTAAGTGCTTCTTTTGCAAATATGGACTGACTAAATTTGATACACGTTGTGAGAGTTTATGCTTTTTTATGATTCTTCCAGACACAACTTTAGAAAATATAGCTTTTTCTTTCTGCTGGCCAACTTTCTTAAGATTTTCCGTTAATTGACTTTCCAATACTTCGCAAAACATAAGCCGTTTGCGGACTGCCTCATGGCCTTGTCGCATTGTGTTTTTTACTTTTTTTTCTGGAGTTGTTTCCTCTGCTTTTATCGCTCTGTAATATTTTTGCTTCCAAAACCGAACTTCCTTTTTCTTTTCTTCCATGGCCACTTCAAGGTTTTTAACTTTTCTACGTAAAGCTTGTTCTCTTTTTCGAGCGGATTTAAGTTGTTTTTCCATTGACATAAACGAATTCAAATCCTTTTCCTTACAGTCATCACTAATATTTAATATACAAGTATTACATTCTAAAGTTTGTTGATCATCCTCTTCGTTATTGGAGTCATCAAAATCGATAGTGTTACTTATTTCTGGCTGTTCCTTTTCATTTTCAATGTTATTTCTGACATCAGTACCGCTGTGCTCATCCAAAAGGCTTTCATGAAGTTGGCTTTCTTCGCATTCAAAATCACTAGCTCCTAATACTTTTTTGATTAAAAGTTCCTCAACATTTTCATTTGTAACATCTACAAATTGATGTTTTGTTGCAGTCTTTTCAATTTTGTTGGTTTATCCCGAACTATCACTTTGTCTGACTTAACACGTTTACTTTTACGTAAATTTCGTTTAATTTCATTTTTTTTCTTTTGACGTTCGGATGCAATTTTTCGCTTTTCCCGCAGTTTTATAGCTTTATTAGATACCATATTCCTGATTAAAAGTTGAAACGTTTATAAACTTTTTAAAATTATTTAGTGAACTGTCAAAAATGATTTCTTTAAACAAAGAACAAGGGTTACATGTCATAATGTTTTCTATGCACAGGTGATTAAAATTTGAGTCTATTTACCATAATTAATAATTCCGTTTAAAATTGAAAAAAAAAAAACAAATTAAGTAATGTAAATGGATCCAAAAATTGTTTAATGGCTTGATTATATAATGTTTATAAAAATAACAAAGTACATACAAATTCGATAAAATTTTAAAAATATCCATCACATTTTGAGAACAATACAGAATATTTTTAATTTTTTCTATTGCTTTAGAAATAATGGTGGTTTAATATCATATTGTAAATATTTTGTATGAAAATATTTAATACTTGTGATGAAAAAGTTACATTGTTTTAACGGCACATCAATGAAGCGTTGTACACGTGATATACTCAACATAAGAAACTGAAATCTGTTCACGTGCATCATTTTAATCAAGGGCCCGCAAAAGTTATAGCAGTTTAAAAATTTTTTATGAGTAATTTTTAAACTAGAATTAGAATCATTTCCACGAAGTGGTATCGTTTTATGACTTAATTCGCTAAAAACCAAATGCAAAACTTCGTTTTAATCTTTAAGTGGATTTATTAACTGGTCAACTTAGTGTTCCATGTCCTTTTGAAATATTATTTTTTTTTTTAAGAAAATCGCGATTTTCGCGAAATCTATAGCAGATAAACAATTTTTGATGGCATAACTAAAATAAGCACGACCAAATTGATAGAATGTGACATAAAGAACACTTATTTGTTTTACTAATTATTTATTCTATTAAGTGATGCTGAATAAGATCAATAAAATATTGAAAGATCCATATACGCCCTTATTCCTCAAAATTTTTTTGCGGCCTCTTGGTTGTTGGTAACACTATTAAAGCTATTAAGATTTCTCTATTTACTTCAGCATTGTCATCAACGGTTTGAGTGTGCCCAGGGCAAAAAACTCTTAAATTAAGATTATCGCGTAATTCACTTACGATGACATTTGATCAAAATTTTTGCACACTAAATTGTTTAATAGTTATCGACACAAATATTTATGGATAAAAACGGTAACGTTAATGCTTTATTCCGCTAAAAACAAATTAATTAAAAAATCAGTTTTTGCACAATTTATGGAAAAATGCGAAAAACACAAAAACTGCAACATTTCAGAGCGGCCTTTTGCACATATGTGTAAAATGGTATAATATTACGATCACACCATATTCGGACCATCTGACACTAAAACTATGAATGTGCCTCGCGAAAATAACAGTTTTTTAAAAAAATCACGTTTTTTTTTTCATGTTTGTGGAACCCTAACTCTGGTTGTGTTAATGGCACATTATCGCGACATGCACCAAACTTTAGTTGTCTTTTATAAACACTTTCTTAACATACGATACGTAAAGGGCCGCGCATTTGCTGGCCAATCATTTCAAAAAAAGTAAATATCGAAAAAATTTGGTTTCAAAATATTACCACCATATAACTTTTTACATATTGGTGGCACACCTTCCTTACATATAGTGTAAATTACTTCAAGTGTAGTGAGTTTATATTCCATGATTTAGACTTCTACGTCATAAGCTGCAAATAATATACCCTTTAGACTGACAAATTTTGACGCTGACTCAAACGATTTTTTAAGAAATTTTAACTTTGAGCGTACATAACTACGAGCCTGTTGCCCTCAAATGTTCTGAAAATTTGCCAAAAGAATGTTTTTTTTAATCGTTAACAAAAACCCGTAAACCGCTATGCTCTAAGTTAAAAAATACAAAAGTTATTGCAAAATTAAGTCAGTTTCATCAATATGAAAAAATTTTGAAAATTACCCATATATTACATATATTTTATCATATATTTTATATTTATCATATATTTTATAATTTGTTTAAGATATATTTAACATACTTGGGGAAAAAAACATTAAAGCATGGATTTTTTCAAAATGCTAATTTCTAATGCTAATGCTAATGCATTTACATTATCATTTATATTGAAAAATCAATGCCTCAATGGTGTTTCCCATGTATGACATTTAACTTATATTTGGAGCTATATATGTTGCGGTGGCGCCACGTGCAGTTTTTAATACCTTAGAATAAGGTACGGCCTTGTTGAAAACCCGCTGGTACGCCCCTGGACTCGAAAAAAAAAATTTTGCGCAGCGTGCCGTGCCCTTTCAAAAATATAAATTTTATTAGGAATGGATATGATGCCTATGCGACGAGCCAATAATAATATCATCTTTTTTATTATATGGATCGCACCCATTTCCGGCTCTCAGGTTGTGATGGGCCACCATTACAACGGAGGATGGCTAATCCTCTGCGGACACCATCAGCGGCAGGGAGGACACTCAGGTGGCCGAGTCTTGCCACAATCAACCCCGGACTCTGCTGAAAAGAAAAAGTTTTAATTAGAAAACTGCTGCGAAACATGTGGTGGAACGATACATAATTACCATGATGAAATTGTGCACTGAGGTTATTAAAACTCCAGCACACAACTTCTCAGCCATGAGGAATCTGAAATGAAATAAGAATAATATAAAATTATTAATTAAATTAATAAATAATTGCTGAAAATTGAAAATAAATTAATTTTATGACGATACCACACAAAATACTTGCCGTGTTTACCTTTTTGTAGACGTGCTGAATAGAGTCTTCTTCATTTCCGCTTAACTCCCTGTGGAGCATAGGGCCTCTACAAAATTTCTCCAAGATATTCTGTCATTCGCAAGTAGTTTAACTCGTTCCATCTTCTTTCGCTGTGTTCAATATCTTTGAGCAAGCTTCTTTTCCAGGTGGTCTTTGGCCGACCTCTTCTTCTGTTGCCTTGTGGGTTCCAATCTAGTGCTTGACGGCTTATTTCATCAGGGTTCTTCCTAAGCGTGTGACCGATCCATTTCCATTTCTTCTCTTTATAATAATGGGAATGGGATCAATTTGGCATTTTCTATACAATTCTTCATTGCTTATGACGTTTAGCCACCACATTTTTAGTATATAACGCAAGCAACGGTTTGTAAAGGCCTGCAGTTTGAAGATCAGTGCTACTGTTGTCAGCCAGGTTTCGCAGCTGTAAAGCAAAACTGATAGAACGTTTGACTTGAAAATATTATCTTAGTTTTGACCGATATAATATTGGATTTCCAAATGTTCCGCAGCTGAAAGAACGCACTAATTGCCTTTCCAATTCTGTGTTCGATTTAGCACTTTCCTCTGATGAAACCATGCTTCCCAGATAGCAGAATTTATCAATAAATTCATCCGGTTCGTTGCCGATGAAAAAAGGGTTGTTGTTTGTGGCTCTTATTTTCATTGCCTTCGTTTTTCCAGTATTAATTTTCAGACCAACATTTGCAGAGTGGAAATCAAGATCATTAAGTTTTGATTGCATATCCGAATGCTTGGTGGACAAAAAACATATATCGTCAGCATAGTCTAAGTCCTCGAGATGTCCGGTCAAAATCCATTGGATGCCACGTCGATGATTAGAAAGTGTGTCATCCAAAACCTTGTCTATAACAAGCAGGAAAAGTAGTGGGGCAATAGACATCCCTGCCTCACACCGATTTCGGTAGGAATGGAATAGAGTACACGGTTGTGAAAAAAAGATAGTAAAGGGAGTTAAGAGGTAAATTCAGGGTACTAATGTGTATTGTTAGTGCTATTTGTATTATGGCTAAAACTATAAATGAAGCCGTTGAGTGCTTTTGAGATTTGAAAATGATAGAAGTGGTTTGAGCCTGGAGTTAGGGGAAATAAATTTGATGGATAAGGATAATTAGAGAAGGACGCCAGATATATGGATATATAATTAAAATCAGTGAGATATTAAGAAAGGGGCAAAGTGATCTGCATACATTTTATTATACAGAAAATTTAGATTTATTGGAAAATCATGAATTTACATAGTCAGAAATTGTTTCAGCCAGAGCTCCGTAAACTTAAACTGTGCAGTGTAAATTACAAGATAATAAAAAAAGATTTATATTAAGTTGAAAAAATAATAAAATTTAATTTTTTTGGAACTAAAAGGAATTTTTTGTTGGTGATCTGGAGATTTTTGTGTATTAAGATTTATCAGAATTATTGGGTGAGATAAAGAAAAAAATATTAGAAAGTGATTTTTTTATATAGTGATGAAAATTATTAAATTCATAGGGTCCTGAGATTTTTTAAGGGTAACGTCCAATTGGATAGCCTTATAAACCTTACCTGAGAGGACATTGCAAACCTGGAGAACGTAAGTTGATGAAAAGAAACAGTCAGGAAAATTATGGTGATTTTTTTGGTTATTTTATAATTTTTTATCAGTTGGGACTGGCTTCAACATGAAGCAAGAGCTCTCCAGGCAAAATTGGCAGAAAGGTGCCATTAAGAAAATTATACGAAATGGTAACCTGAAAAATTTTATGAAGCTTATAACCCAAAGAAAAGATTCTACAAGCCACGGAGGGAATAACTGTTTATATACACTAAAGGCGTAGTTTTATTAAGTTTTTTAAGAATAGTTTTAGAATCAACATTTTGTTAGTGTTAGTGTATGTATCAAAATTGAGGACAGACTTTAATAGAGACGGACGTTTTTTATGGAATACCCAAACCTGCGACAAAAAAATTATTTTTATTAATCTTTTTATAGTAAATTGGAAGCAAAACGTTGAGGAAATTAAAATTCAACTAATTATGGTTAAGGGAGCTCCTTTAGGTCTACTAAAATTCAGTTATTTAATATCCGTGCCCCGGAATAGTGTGGGTATTGCGTTGTTTGACACTGACATATCGCGACGCATAGCAACGCATACTCTGACTTGTGATTTTTGTTTGATGTTGGACTGTTTTTCTTTGTGTTAGTATTAGGTCAAATATTTTTTTTTTGTTTTTTGATAAATTTTTTGATATTTTTTTATACTTACCAGGACAGACCTATAGTAGTAACTATTTATTTTTTTTGAGTATATTTAAGAGAAATTTATTTTATTATTAATTTTTTTTTTTTCCAAAAATTGGGTAATTTTAATATTTTTTTTTGTCGTAATTACAATTTAATATAATTTCTTTAAATTTGATTTTTTGGTGACCAAGGTCACCAATTTATAAAAATTTATTTGAACATTCCTCTACAACAGGGCTCGTTTTTGGTCTCAGAGGTCTTTCGTCAATTCGACGGATACTTTCAATTTGATTGGAGAGCTGAAAATATATAAGTTGGAAAAACAAAAAGATTAGACATAATAGATTAGATAGTTTAGAATATTTTAGTTCATTTTTAGGCAATTTAAGATTATTAATAATAAAAATATGTATTGAGTATTAAAAATTGAAATAATGACCGAGTAAATTTAATTTTTAGGGGGAGTTAATAGAAGGTAAGTGGTGAAAGTGTGAGCGGGACAACGGGGTCATTATAGAACGTTATGGATAGAAGTGACCAAGGATGGGCTGGGCGGCTGAAGGACAACATCTTCCCTCCCACTCATGATGTGTTTTGTGTAATAGCGAAATGTTTGTGGGTTAGGGTTGAGGGATGGGAACACATGCAGAGAGGTCTGACATGAGCTAGTTGGCCACATCCCATAGCGCCACCTAGTGGGTTCATAACATATATGTAAACCAAATTAAAGATTGTTTTTACTATTAGTAATAATACGGGAAATATTTAATTTTAAATATCGATATATATATTTATATATATATATTGATTGAAGTACTTCTCATATTTAGTGGGGTTGTCATTCTAATAAAACTTATTCGATTAATTAAACGAACAAAAAAAAAAAAACGGAACGATCAATTTAAAAAAAACATGCTTTTTAAATAAATAAAAATTCGAACAAATTTGACGAAAAATTTAACAAACGAATTTAGAATTTCAAAGGTAGATATAGTTAAAGAAATATTTTCTAAAAACTTTTTGTTAAAAAAAAAATTTAAATTATTTGATCAACTTTTTGCATAAATTACAAAATTGAAAATAATAATGTTACTTTTTTGCAAACATTAAACTAGTGGAGACTATGCCCTTTAATTTAATACATTCTAGGTTTCGAAAGATGCTGTAATATTTCCTATGCATGTATTTAAAGTTAATATGTACATTTAACAGATATCGCGTTCTTTATGCCGCAAAAATATTTTTTTTTTTTTTTTTTTTTTTTTTTTTTAAAGAGAAGCAACACTCAGGAAATTCTTCCTATTAATTAATGTGTTGCTTTCTTTGGAAAGGGGATAGTGGACAGATGAAAGGTGGTGAAAGATGAAGGGCTTCAAACATGGCAACACTGTTATTGGGCGAGTAGATAAGTCTTAGAACAGTTGTTGCTCGCCACCATTTTTGTTTCATAGCCCTGATTCATTATTTTACTTCGGTGGGGTTAAGTGCTATGGGAACACCGAAGGTGGGCACAGCGATACATATTTTTTTTTTTTTTTTTTTTAATTTTTCGTTATTAATGCAATCTATCTTTTTGATATTAAACATTAGATTTGAGTTAGATACATATACATAAAATGGCTATGATCCATTGATCATACCATAATGTTAAGAAGGTTTTGCTGTAGTTATTTAAAGAGTTGCGTATCTCCATTTTAAAAGGAAATAGTTTCATCGCATTTAGTCTTGAGGAGCCCTGCACCTTAGTCTTACAAATGTTGTGTTATTTCTCATGAGGTTTGATGCAAACGGATTTGGATGTTGTTCAATTCTATTTTTGTAGGATGCCAGCTGAGTTTTTATTTCGTCTTTTATGGTAGGTATTTTGAGATCTTTGTGGAGTTGATGATTTGTTACATACCAAGGTGCGTCAACAATTCTTCGAATTGTTTTTGATTGAAAACGCTGGAGAATTTCAATGTTTGAGGTGGAGGCGGTGCCCCACAACTGGATCCCATAGGTCCAAATAGGTTTCAGAATACATTAATATATTGTTAGCTTGTTTTCAATGGAGAGTCGGGAATCAATGATAAATCCGAATTTTCTTAGTTGGATATCTAAAGCTTTACGTTTAGTTTGAATGTGTTTTTTCCACGTTAGCTTTTTATCTAGGTGTATACCAAGATATTTCGCTTCGTCCTTTGGGGTATTTTAGTGTCATTTAATTTGATAGGAGGGCATATCTGACGATTTAATGTAAATGTAACCTAAACAGATTTCGACTCGTTTGCTTTTATACGCCAAATTTTTAGCCATGATGATATATCATTTAGGCATTTTTGAAGAGTTAATGATGCGTTTTCGTGGTTTTGTCAACAGCTAATGCAGCTGTATCATCCGCAAGAGTCCCAATGATGACTCCTTCAGGCTGGGGAAGGTCGAAAGTGTAAAGTAGGTAAAGTGTGGGTCCCATAATGCTACCTTGGGGAACTCCTGCAGATATTGTATTTAAATCGCTTATATCTATCACCTTCTTCTTTTACAAAAAATAAGCGGTTTTGTAGGTAGGACTAAATAAATAAATATAAATTTATAGGGAGGATTTTCTTGAGTTTGAATAGTAAACCATCATGCCACAACTTTAGCGATACATATAAGTGATAGAAAACTCATACATATTATATTTCTAAATTGATGTTGTCGTCACCGGGAATCGAACCCGGGACCATCTGTGTAACAGTCCAACGCGCTAACCATTACACCACAACGCCCACAATTCAGATAAAAGCATTCAAGCATATCTAACACATGTTTTTTAATAAATACAAATCAAGTTCTAATTGTGTCTAATTGAAATGCGATTTTTTAAAAAATAACGATTTTAAATTAATCATGTTAACAATGTACTTTTTTAATTTTCTCCATAGCAAATACTTAAGAAATTTATTTTAATAAAAACGTTATAAAAATTGAATGAATTTTCTGAAAATTTTGATATACAATTTATGGGTTTTTTGATGAAATGAATTAAGTGAAATATAAATCAACATCATGTGCTAAAATTTTGCAAATTCGATTAAGGTATTTTAGAATATTGACAGAAAATAAAAGTAAGTGAAGTTGTCACTTAAATAGCAAGGATTTGTATGGAGGCAAAAAAATCGCTCAACGTTCAAGGAAAATCGTATTCTAGGGATCAAAATAAGAAACTTTTCCGAAAGAACCATACCTCTAAAACGAATTCTGATGTCCCGACTTTTGACAAGTAGGGTCAAATTTTGAAAAATTCCACATTGACCCATTTAGAGTGCCCCAATCGAATCCAACCCCAATCGAATATAATTTATACATGCATCTGCTAGAGCGTCTTCCGGAGAAGAAATAGAGACCCTAATCTTGGAAAGACTCCTCCTACTTTCTGAAATATCTCTATCCCGAGATTTGTACATTTTGCTATAAAAACACGGTTAAAAAGGCTCTCTTTCAACTTAAATGTTAACCCCTTAACGGTCACCTAGAATGATGATTTATGCATTAATCTGCTAGCGCGTCTCCCGGAGAAGAAGTAGCTCCCATAATCTTGGAGAGATTCCTCCTACTTTCTTAAATATCAAAGTGGGCTAAAAAAGTAGATATAAAACTGTATTCATAAACGAATATTAACTTGTACACAAGGCTTAAAATAGGTGTTTTAAGCTAATATTCGTTTATAAATACAGTTTTAAGGCTTAAAATGAGTTTTAAATAAAATGTCTGATTTAAGATTTTTATGAATAAGGGTGTAAGTGTTTAAAAGTGCAATTTGTTTACCTTCTATTTCGAATTTGAAATGGGGTTTCATTGAGGCGTAAATGCCTCAATTGGTGTTCGTTTTGTTGTTGTTGGTACTGTATTATTTGTTGTTGTTGTTGTAGTTGTTGTTGTTGATGTTGCAGTTGTTGTTGTTGATGTTGCAGTTGTTGTTGTTGGTGGTCTATTATTTGTTGTATGTGGCCTGTTCTTTGTTCAGTTTGATGATCTAGTGGTGCATGGTCATCGTCATCGATACAATAACTGCGTGCTCTGGAGCATTTATGTTGTGTGGGTGTGGCATATCCCTCCCAAAACTATCCGGGATTACGTAATCGTCGTAGTATTGAATACTAAGTGTACCACCAGATCTGCCACCTACACCACTTCCGCCTGCTCCACCAAGAATATTGGATCCACCACCACGCCTGCCTCCACCACCACCACGTCTGCCCACGCCTCCACCACCACGTCTGCTTACGCCTCCACCACCACGTGTACCGCCTCCTCCACCCCTGCCACGTCTTTTTCCGTTTCCGTTATCGATAATTATAATGTTCTGAAAAAAATAATTGAAAAATTACATTTTTTATTGCATGCACTCTACGTCAGACATTGGCCGAAAATCACAAATTTTTACAAAAAAAAAAAATTACTTTGAGAATGTGTTAAAATAATTGTACGCTGATGATATCAGAGCTTTTTTGATTGCGAATAAGAAAGCAAAGTGTTCCTAATATTAAGTATGAATAAATTGACCTATGGCCAATAGTTAAAGTCGGGTATTGTAAATTTAACAATATGGTACTTTATTTTCATAGATAATAGCACACCTAAATTAAAAAGTACAAATGCATTAAAAAAAGCAACAACAGTAAAAATAAATTTTTAGAACGAATATGTTATTTTTGGATTACAGATCCTAAAAGTAGCTTACAGAAGCAATTTTAATTTTTGCAAGTAGCTAGTTTAAAAACTGTAGGTCATTAAAGTTCACTAATCTTAATAAAATCCCGAGTTTTTAAAATTTAAAAGATCTACAAACGGGAACGTTTATATTGTTCCATTTAGTTTTCCTGTCCACAATATGAAGAAAGTCGAATGACACGAGGTCAAAAAATGTTCAAAAAAAAAAAAAAATCACCTGTGTATTTTACATTTTTTTACAATATATAAATTGCAAACCCCGAAATTTTTGTATAATATTTTTAAATTTGGTAGATCAACTAGGAATAGACAATTGTATGTATGTATGTATGTTCTTTATTTAAAATATTAGGATATTATACAAATAAAGAAATTAAATAACAATGACATATAAGTCGTCTGTTATATAAAATGAAAAACATTAAATAATAAATAAGTATAAACATGTTTTAAAATATATATACACTGAAGCCCCGATTTGCGTCGTTAATAGGGACCGGGGAAAAGAGACGCAAATCGAAACGACGCAAATCACTTTTCTGTTTATGCTTAGAATAAATTACCTAAGAAAATAAAATGGGAATTCCCCGTTTTACACGCAAATTGAAAAATTCCTCATATCTACATATGTAATTATGACTTTAGTGAAAAAATACAATCGTATGT
Organism: Delia radicum; assembly: GCA_021234595.1. Taxonomy (NCBI): domain Eukaryota; kingdom Metazoa; phylum Arthropoda; class Insecta; order Diptera; family Anthomyiidae; genus Delia; species Delia radicum. The sequence continues at coordinate 35,271,258 of CM037854.1, read as the reverse complement.
AGCGACGCAAATCGGAATCAAAATGACGCAAATTTTAATGAACCAAATTTTAAAAAGCGACGCAAATCGAAACGACGCAAATAGGATCGACGCAAATCGGGGCTTCAGTGTAGTTGTAGTAGATATGATCAAAATATATATAGTTGTAGTAGATTTTAGTATACAATTACACAAATTCCCGACATAGTTATAAATCTTATTCCACCCATTGGGTATTTTACCATTCAAAATGTTTATAAGTTCAATTTCATTGAGGTATGGTTTTTCAAAGTATCTGTATCGGAATTCCCTAAGTATGGGGCATTTTGCCATGAAGTGTTGTAAATTTTCGTCTTCTCTAGTATTACATAGTGTGCACAATTTATTTTCAGTTGTACCTAGGGTTGCCATATTTGAAAAGTGAAAAAAGTACATTGATGAAAAAAAAACAGTACTTTTCAAAAAAAAAACAGTACATTTTTGTATTTATTGTTAACATAACTTTTACTTCAATACATCACATATTTACTTAAAATAAGTTAATACAAAAAAATTTTTGTAGATCTTTAACGAAATTTTGTCAATTTTTTTTTAAGATTTAACAAACTTTATTCAAATCAACAAAATTTCGTCAAGTTTACATCCTCTAAAGAAGTAAAATTGACTAAATTTCATCAAATTGACTAAATTTCGTCAAATTGGTTAAAATTATTAGTTTGGACGCCATTACTTTTTGCATTGGGCAGTGTCATGAAAAAAAATTGTGTTTACAAAAATCCATTGCTTGAAAAGTAAACAAAACAAACTTATATATGTACAAAGAAACGAAGTGGAATTAATACAGGGAGATTCAACAAATTTATATAAAAAACTATTGTACACACGAAAAAAAACATGGTTAAAAAAATATATATTCTTTGTACACGCAAAAAAACTTGTTTATATAAAAATATGTAAAATATACAAAAAAACAGTACAAAAACAGTACAAATCCAAAAAAACAGTACTTTTGCGTACTGTTTTAGGTGTTGTGAATAAAACAGTACATTTTTCAAAAAACAGTACATGTACTGTTTAAAACAGTACGAATGGCAATCCTAGTTGTACCAAAATTATTTGCTTTTAATGGTAGTAAATCTGATCCTGTTTTAACGATTATTGCAAGTTGCCGTTGGTTTTTTATGGTATCGATATAATTTACCGGCAGGTTATGGTCCAAGTGTTTATAAAAACGTAATTTACTGTTTAAAGCTTGTTGTTTGATATTTTCAAGGGTTTTGGATTTTAAGTTTTGTAGCAATATGGTTCCTTTTTGAGCCCATTCTTGAGCTGAAACATCTTCAAACTCAAAACTTATACCCAATTCCCTGCCCATTTTGTTTATTTCTTTTGCCGCCCAAAATAAATTATTTTGTAACATAATCATAGACAATTTATGTGGTAATCGGTTTTGTCTATATTGAATTACATATACAAAGTAATTCATATGCAACTCAAGCGTGTAAAAATAGCTACATTCTGCTTTTGTTTCAAGTGTAAATTTTGGTAATTTTAAAACTCTTTTCAAGAAGTACCGTTGAAGTTTATCAACATCATCATACAAACAATAACCCCAGACTTGAGCAGCGTATGCTTGTATTGAACGACATACAGCTTGGAATAGTTTCCATTTGACTTTTAGGTTTATATTTGGTTTATTTATAAAGCTGTTCCACGTCGCATTAATGCTATTTTTAGCTGAAATGTTTCTTTTTTCAACATGTTTTTTAAAACTCAATTTTGTTGTCAGAATTACACACAGATAATTGTATTCGTTAGGAATAGACAATTGGTTATTCCGAAACTTACACCACTTTTGGGACGATCTTTTTTTTGTTAAAGTTGCCCGTGAGTATAACAAATTGCCACTTACTTTAAAGTCGTTCGATTATAGGAAGAAAATTTTTCTATTATTTTCACAAAACACTTAATTTTTTAGGTTGGGTTTATTTTTTTAACTAAGGTTTGTTCGTTTTTTTTTTCATAAACTTTGGGGACTTAATAAATAAATAAACAAACTATTATCACTCCTTTTTTTTTATTTATTTTTAGTATTATTATTTTAATTATTATCTCATTTCTTATTATTTTATTTATATCAAATTTTATTGTTTACTTTGTATAGTTAAGTAGACATTTGTAACCGGATATTGCCTTCAGGCTAGGATATTGAAATTAATAAATAAATTAAATTAAAAATTAAATTAAATACCAATATTTTGACAAATACTCACCCGAACCATTGTATTTAAAAAACTGATTTAATTTGTGTAAAGCATTGTTGAAAAAGTATAATAAATGGTGTTTAATGATTGTGCTTAATGTGACCAACTGCATTTGATAAAAAGTGGGTATTTTTGAGAAAAAAAGGGATATTTAAATTTGTTTGTCTAAAAGTACAGATCTTCATCAAATTTGCAAATTTTCAGTTGAAACCAATTTAAAAGTTTTTAAGGCAATCTGAAACTGTAAAATTAATAGAAATTTTTGTTATGTAAAAATGCCTTTCATAGTTAATAATACTTCTAAAATTGTGTGAAGTTCTTGTTATTTTAAAATGTGCTCATCTTAATACAATTTTATTGTTTTAAATAAACTACTGAGTTAAATTTGAGTACTTCAGTAATTTTTATGAAAAGTATTTGTGAGATATATTATTAAGATTTTTAGAAAGTTTTTGCAAAATTATTAAAAAAAGAGTTATGCAAAAAATTGTGGAAAATGCTAATATTTTATGCATTTTATTTTACTCATTTTGCGTAAACTTTTTTTGTAATTTTTTAATATTTGTAAAGGGTCCGCCATCTAACGTTTTTTTTTTCAACTAGTGCTTATTTCGTGAATGGTAACACTTAGCTCATGTCTGATTTGACAGATAATTAGTTTTATCCTTCCGCTGAACGAATATGGTCCTTATGTTCGTTATCTTGTGAAAAAAGTGAAAGAAACTGGCATCCTCATCGATAAACCAAAGCGTGAAAAGCCAAAAACAGTGCGTACACCCGAGAATATTGCTGCTGTGGCAGAAAGTGTGCGGGAAGCGCCATCAACATGAATTCACTGTCGTTCTCAACAATTGAACATTTCGGAGACATCATTGAGACGAATTTTGCATAAAGACCTTGGTATGACGCCATACAAAGTCCAATTGGTTCAGGAGTTCAAAAAAAAAAAGTTATTTGTCGGACCCTTTGTTAAGTAATATTTTTATTACTAGTAAAAACACTTTCAATTTGATTATTTAGAGATTGATGTTCTTTAAAATATCAAGAATAATTGATATTCTCGAGTACGATTTGACACGTCAAATGTACATTTTACTCTTCGATTCGGCACTGATCCAAATTTTTTAAATCCATTCACTCTTTCTGGTAAATTTATTTAAATTAAAAACTCTTAAATTTGTAAAATATCAAAAGTTTTTAAAACATTGCGGTTTATGAAAAATCTGTTACGAAGTTCTAAAACTTAAAAAGCTTTTATTATACCCTCCATCCCATAGTGCAGGAGGGTATATTCACTTTGTCAAATGTTTGTAATTCTTTAAAAAAATTCTGGGACCCCATAAACTATATATATTCTTGATCAGCATGGATAGAGAAGTCGATATAGCCATGTCCGTCTGTCCGTCTGTCCGTCTGTCCGTCCGTCTGTCTGTGGAAACACAAAATACTCCTCCAATACAGAAGAGGTACTGCTAATTTTCAGTCAAATTGTTTGTTGATATCATGAGCAGTTTTCTAGTGAAAATGATCAAAATCGGTTAACGCGTTCAAAAGTTATGAGTGAAAATGTGGGAAGACCTCTAAAATTTTTTTTTTTTTATTTCATCATACATACATACATACATACGTACATTCAATGCTTATACACAAGAATATACGCAAGCAGGGATGGCTGTCAATATCGCTGAATTACCGTCCCCGATTCTAACACCTTTCAACTGACTATCGTTATCGCTTAAATACCGTTACCGATATTCTTGAAATACCGTTATCCGTAAAATACCGTTACCGAAATAATCTAACAAGATCTGAACAAAAAAACTTCTGTAAATAGATATATTTTCCCAAAGTGTGATCATAAACTAGACAGTCATTTCAACTCGGGCATAATGCGGTTAAAAATTGTGGTGTGCATTAACATTACCTGAATAATTAAAATAACGTTATCCTTAAAATGCCGTTAGCAAAATAATTGAAAATCTTTTTCCCTAAAATAAAGTTACCGAAATATCTAAATATCGTTACCGCTAAAATACCGTTAGCGAAATAAATAAAATACCGTTAACGCTAAAATACCGTTAACGCTAAAATCCCGTTACCGAAATAACTGAAGTATAGTTTCCCCTAAAATACCGTTACCGAAATAAAAGAAAATAGCGTTACTACGACCAATAACCACATAGAATCGGTTACCATCCATGGTCATGATCAACACTTAAAAACAAAAAAAAACCCACAAAATATTGTTGTTGTTTTTTTTGTTTTGTTTTGTAATACAGTATGTATGTACGGCCCTATGCTCCTTATAGGAACGACGGGAATATATATATATATGTATGTACGTATGAATAAGTAGCAATCGCATGCAGAGTTGCCAGGTTTGACGATTTGTCGTCATTTTGATGATATTTAATACCCAAAATAACTAAATGACTATTTGACGACTTTTGCTTCCAAAATGACGATTTTTTGACAATAATTTAATATGTCAGCAACATCTACTTATTTATCATTCACATAAAATCGCCGGCTCGATTATTAAATTTATATTATTTCGTTAAAAATTGAAAGCAAAAACATTGTTTTTTGATCGATAGCTAGCTTTTATATGCTAATATGATGTGAAATACAATTTTGCAAAAATGCAAATCCTAGAATTGAATAAAACTTAATCCAAACCGCATTTATTTTTTTATAAATTCATTACGGGTTTAGCTTAATTTAGTTTCTGTGTTTATATGTTTAGAACATTTCTTTAAATTTTTATAAAATTTAATTGGAGTTAGATTTAAATAAAAATAAAAAATTTTCATGTTAAAACACAAGGCATGGACTTTTTTTGCGAAACAAACAGATCTCTAGCCCGAATATATTTCATGTTGAAAGATGATATATATACAACTTTAAATGCAACAAAATAAATCCAAAAATAAATCCGGTGCTTAAAAAACAGGCCTAATAATATAAATAAAGTGGCAAAATTTAATAATTAAAAATATAACATTAAGTTTGTTCGATAACACAAAATTTGTACAAGTTTTTACTGGAAGGTGTTCGTTTAGACAAATACGCAGTAAAAACTGGTAAAAAGAGAGAGTAAAGTGACAGTTTGATGCCAAAGAACTTACAAGTTTTTACTGGATACATTTTTGCCAGAAAGAATGTGTAAGATGAAAAAAACATATGACTAAAAAATAAAAAAAAAATGCTTGTATTTTTAGTAAACAAAAATTAAATTAAATTTTAATTGTTTATGGATTGAAAGTGAAAATGATTAAATAATTAACTATGGAAGAATTTAAAAAACATTTAAATTATTTTTGGTCGATAATTTCAATTAACTTTTTCCTTTTCCATAATGACCAGTTGATTTTTTTTAATGTTTAAAATAAGCTGTTTTATCTAATTTAATAATTCCTACAAATTTTCTGTTCGTTTACTTTTTTGTAAATTTGTCTTACTATTTGTAATTTTGTTACTGAGTAGTTTTTACTGAACTTTACAGGAAAAGTAATCGAACAGACTTATTGTTAAAGAATTTCCAAATTTTGTAAAAGAATTTAATATTTAAAAAGTTGTGCCACTGAAATGTTGTTCACAGAATTATGCAGATATAAGTGTTTAACAGTTCAAGTGGTAAAATTAGTTTGATTTAAAGTTGTATTTATTTGATCTTTCAACATTATATTTTTGTTATTTTATTAATTAATAATCATATAATTACAAGTTATATACTATTACCCTAACCGAGCACTAGCTACTATGGCCTTCGGCGCGTTGTAGCGAAAACAGATCAGTGCCTCTGGTGGGAATCGAACCCACTGTTTCAACATTTTATAAATATGAATATCGTTGTAAAATATAATGATTTTCGAAGTTTAAACCAAAGAGAAGTGTCAAAAATCGTGTTATATTACAACGATAACACGTTAACATTTGAAATGTGAATAACATTATTATATTTTATTTTTTATTAAAACTTTATCCCTCTTCTAACAAATATATTTTATTTTGACGATTTCTCAAAATATGATGACGATTTTGACGATTTTTTCTAGAAAGTTTGTCGTTTTTATGCTTTGCAAACCTGGCAACACTGGTTATAAGTGCAAATGCGAGAAGCCCTCGAAAAATTGTTAAGCTAATTTATAAAGTATGCTTTTGTTTTCCATATACGAGGCTTGCCATATACCTTTTTTGTTAACCCCAACAAATCAAAAAATCACCAATAAGAAAAAGGTAGAACAAAATAGTTTAGTTAAAATTCTTTATTTATTTGACTGCATTAACCGGAGTTGCCAGACACATTAATCGTTATCAGATCAAAAAAATATCCAGGAACAAAATCCCCGAATCCAACAATGTAAATTCATAACTTTTTTTCGTACACTATTTTACTTATTTTATTCTCAACCTTTAATAAATTTGCAAGGAAACTCTTACATTCTAATTACATTTATTAAAAACCCCATTCAATTTAAAGGACATTCACTTTCAGAACTTTTTTATTTAAGACATATAAGGTGCATACTTCATCTTAAAATCTTTTGATTATATGCATTTGTTTTCCTTAAAAGCCCTAATTTTTATTTGATACATACAAAAATAATCTAAATTAAAGTATTGATGTGTAAAAACCAATCGAATTTTGGGAAAATTTCTTAGGGTTCTTATTCTAGGAGTCGTAAACGAGAATTGCACAAGCAACTGAGCTGAAAAACAATAATTTGAAATACCAGTTTCTTTAATTTTTTGTGTCTTGAAAACATCCTAAACACTCGAAAGATTTTCTTTTATAATTTTTGACAAACACTTTCCGTTTTACTTATGTGATGTATAGTATAAACACATGTGTTGTAATGTAAACTTGCATTTCATAATTATTTCATTATGTATGTCTCTGCAAGCGTATTTTTGTTCCCTTAAATTTATCTAAAATTCTGATTATTCGAAACTGTTTTTATGCGTTTGTATTCATTGCATCTCTTCTAACGATCCAAAAATATATTTTAGTAACTTTCTTTCATTATTATATAGGCAAAGAGACAAACAACAGGCGAATTTTACAACAGTTTTTTTAACATCATAAGGAACTATACAAATATATATATTTTTCACTACACGTTCTTCTTTAGGTAATCAGAATAACCTTTGAATACCCACTGCAGAATTTCAGATTCATTTTAGTAAACTTTAATTAAACATTTTTTTCTTCTGAAACATCCCAAAGACATTAATCAATCAGTCATATTTTGTTTTACTTATAAAAACAACATTATTTTTGTTATTTTTACAAAGAATATAGATATTAATATTGTTTGCACTTTCCCTGGTTTATGAAAACACCGAGATGGAGGGTATCCAAAAATTCGTCACAGCCGAATTTAATCTTTTTTAATACCAAATTCGGCACATCGGACTTTAATGCTTCCACTTGTTTGGTTTAGACAGCGGGGAAAAGTTAAAGGCGGGATCAGCCTTCAAAAACAGGGATAATCCCGTCATAAGCGGGATGGTTGGTCACGTTATGTATATATATATATTATGGAAAAACAACTTTTTGATAAGAGAATAGAAATTACTGAGGGTATTCGCGATGGTCATTTGCACACAATACAAACTGTCCAAATTTACACCCTCTGCAAATCACTATCGTGAATACGTATACGAATATGAGTATGAGTATTTTTTTTTTTTAAAGAGAAGCAACACTCAGGAAATTCTTCCTATTAAGTAATGTGTTGCTTTATTGGGAAAGGGGATAGTGGAGAGATCAAAGGTGGTGAAAGATGAAGGGCTTCAAACATGGGAACATTGTAATTGCGCGAGATGATAAGTCTTAGAACAGTTGTTGCTCGCCACCTGATGTATAGTTGACGAATTCATTGAAGCTTTTTTTCTACTACTTATTACCTTTAATTTGACATGTTGTGCTCCTTGTCACGTCGCCCTATTTCGCCGGGATTTTCCCAAAAACTACTTACCTTCACACATTTTACCATAAATAAAAAAATCGTATTTGTTATGTTTACTTTTTATTTATTAATCAAATTTTTACTACCTATCCTTAAAATATTTACCTCATATCGTTGAAATTATTAGATTCTTCCACAACTCCGGTTTTTTTTTTGGTGGAAACTCCTCTAGAGCAGCTCTCGCGTTGCCAACCATTCAAATTTTCGCGTTGCCAACCCAAACAAAATTCAAGGGTATTTTGCCAGGCTATCGGTACGCACGTAAAAATGTTTTATAAAATAAAATCGTTTTGCTGCGATCAAAAGTTTGAATTGAGTGAAAATGGGGAAAAAAATCGTCGTGTACTCCAGATATCTGAAACATTATACTAAACATGAAAAATCGGAAAATCTTAATTCAGAAATCCCAAAAAACATCGGCAGATCTCGAAACGTAGGTGTAGCTTTGCCATAATAATTTCGATTTAGTGTTTCGGAAAATTGTACTTGAAAATTTGTAAATAATTTAGCGGTTACTTGCTACATTAGACAATATATTCGAAATTGTTTTGCTACATGTATATATTAGATATTAATTAATGCTTACTGTACCACTTTGTTTTTATAAATTGTTTTGATTATAAACCTAAATTCTTCCATGTAAAATTTATCTTTTATCATTTGGCCCATTGGGGCTTAGATTATAAATAAAGAATGAAATGAATGAAATGAAAAATACAAAACGTGGGAAGATATTCAAAGAACTAAGAGACCGAGGAAGACCACAATAATGAAAGATAGAACTATAATCACTTAGGCAAGGGAAAATAATTTCATATAATCTTCAGAAATTGAAAAAAAAAAATTTAAAAAACATACGCCGCAGGCTAAATGAGAACGGTTTAATTGGATGCATAGCACTGCACACGCCACGTTTTTCAAATACTAAGAAGATAAGAATAGAGCAAAATTAATTATTAATTGGTTTTTTGTTAAAGTTCTACCTATTATGGAAGCTCTAACTTTTCTAAAACTTCGGGTTCTGATGAGATCTTTAGCCAGATCGAAATACTAGTATCGACCTAGCTAATATGTTTGATTTGCTTTATTTTTGGAAATATACAGAGGTTGGAAGCTCGTTGTAAATTAAAAATAACATAAAAATAATCTCGATGTATATAAAAACAAAAAAACTAACAAAACTATAAAAAAAAATAAAGGTTCGACTCCATTTTGTTAAACTTTATATAAACAAGCCAATTTCGCTTTTTGGAGTGACGAGTCAAAATTTAATCATTTTGGATCAGATGGCAAGAAACATGTGTGGCGCCCTTCCAAACAGGAGTTCAATACTCGCTATACTTTAAAAACTCTTAAGCATGAAGGCGGTTCTATAATACAAACCGAGTTTAGAACAAAATATGGTGAAACAATTTTTAGAAGAACAATCTGTAGAGTTAATATCATGGCCACCACAGAGTCCGGATCTAAATCCAATAGATAATCTCTGGAATGACGTATAAGCAGGCGTTCGCTTAAACTGACAACAAATTGCTTGGAACTCTATTCTTTCATCCCGATGCAAAGCTTTCGTTGAAAGAGTTCCACGAAAATTAGAGGCGGTGATTAAGCAAAAGGGTTACCCTACAAAATACTAAAAAAATTAAATTAATAGTTTACCAAACACATTTTAATAGTTGGCTGCATACTTGGAACTAGTTCATTGAATGGACGATTTAATTGGCATTGTTTGATGTCAATGGTAATTCAATTTTTTGGCATTACAATTGCTTAAAAATCAATGCCAATGAAATTTTGTTTCAATTGGATTTGATTAATTATCAATTACACAAGGCAACAATTTTGAAAAAATTTTAGGGGCTTTGAAAACCACTATACAATTTTGATGTATTGTGGTCCCAGTAGTACAAATATGGTTCAATTTTGAAATTGTATGGAGAGGTTTTTTTTTAAAAATTTTTAAGTAAAATTATAAATTTTTTTAGACGTTTCTCCACATAATTAATGATAACTAAAAAAAAATTAGTCCGATATTATTCAAATAAATTTAGAAAAACTGAAATTTACATAGCCTTTAATCCGTTAATATATTGCGTTTCAATCGGCTCAGTAGTTTCGGAGTTATAATAAAAAATTGAGGGAAAAAAATATTTTTTTTACGTGAAAATAGCAAATTTTTTGTTTTAAAAAAATCATAAAAAATCGAAAACGGCAAAAATCGTTCAGATTTATTGCTTTATCGCAAAGCCATATGTAATAGGAACAAAATGAGATATCGATCATAAAAATCGATTGATTTTTTTTCGAATTTATTCACAATTAAGTGAATTCGCTCATTTTCACCAAATTTTAGTTTTTTGTCTGATATACATAAAATTGAGTAGTTAATGTTCTTCTTTCGATTGATTGAATTTTGAAAACATTTTCCCCATGCTATGTACAAATTTTCACATCAAAAATGCATTACATAGTAACATTCGTGTATTTTTTGGCAAAACCCTACCTAGAATATACTGATTCTATTCTTCGGAAAGACATTTGTGTTGGATGAGCTTAAATGTAAATAAATAAATAAATTAAATAGTAGAAAATTTATATTTTATTATTCACATTTATTATAATAAATAAAACAAGAAAATAAATAAATAAATATGTATTATAAACTACAAACTCTGAAATTTTCTTTTAGTCGATTTTCTACTATTGTTGAATAACGAAGTGTTACTCTGAATACTCCAGCAAAAATCAGCCATCATGTGTGCATCCCAGCGACCCTGGTATCGTTCCTCCATTGTCCGGATATCTTGGTGGAATCGTTCGCCCTGTTCTTCACTCAAGTCTCCTAGATTTTCAGGAAAATGATCTAAGTGACTATGCAGGTAGTGTACTTTGATGCTCATGTTGCATCCAAGATTCTTGAAGTGAGTTAACATCTCTTCAACGTGCGCAACGTAATCATCACCCTTGTTATTTCCTAAGAAATTTTGAATAACCCATACAAACGAATCCCATGCATTCTTCTCAATTTCTGACATTGAACTGCCAAATTCAGTATCGTTCACCAATTTGCGAATTTGTGGGCCATCAAATATGCCTGCTTTCAGCTTTTCCATACTTAGATTGGGAAACTTCCTTGAAATATACTGGAAACATTCACTATCTTTGTTAAGTGCTTTAACATATTGTTTCATCAGACCAAGTTTAATGTGAAGAGGGGGTAATATGATGCGATCTCGGGGCACTAGAGCCACATTTATAACATTTGGCGTACCTGGAACTAGTGTTTCCCTAGAAGGCCATTGTTTTCTCTTCCAATGTTCTGTTTTAGCTCTGCTGTCCCATAAACATATAAAACAAGGATATTTTGTAAAGCCGCTTTGTTGGCCTAAGAGGAAATTTACCATCTTAAGATCAACACAAATTACCCACTTATGTTCATCATACTTTATCTTCTTCATGACCAATGCAATTACAGAGTATTCTTCTTTTACTTTGGTTGAATGTGCGATCGGCAAGGAGTGAAATTTATTTCCATTATGCAAAAGGACACAATTCAAGCTGCGTTTTGATGAGTCGATAAATAAACGCCATTCGTTTGAATCATATCTCTGTAAGCCCATGGCAGTCATCAAACCAGAAATATCTGTGCAGTACACAAAGTCATCCTCTTCAGCAAAATAATGAAGTAAGTCTTTTTCTCGAGTACGGTAATACGAAACTTTAGTTTCTTTAGTTATGAGACCTGTTTCTTTCATCCGGGACGCAAGTAATTCAGAAGATCTTTTCGACAATCCAAGGTCTCTAATTACATCATTAAGCTGATCTTGATTCCATGGTCTCGGCGAGAAATGTTTGTGTGGGATGAACTCGTCATTTTCAGCTGTAGATGGTAGTGCTGGATCTGACATATCTGATTGGTAAGACATACTTGAGGTTGAGTGTCCTGGTGAAGATGAAAGCACATGACTACAGCTTGCACCCCGATCTTGAGCATATTCTATTTCTTGTGAATGTAGAACTGCAAGTGTAAACCCATCAGCAGACCTCGTGGGGTAAGACCATCGCATATGTTTTCCAAAACCGCTTTTTGTACTTAAACAAAAATAACACTCGGATGCGTGGTTCGCTGTTTCTCTCCATAGCATAGGCTTCAAAATTTCCAAGTGTCGTCTGTAAAATGAAAAAAAAAAATTGAAATCAGGAATATGAAGAATTCAAATTTTAATTAAGAAATATTGTAATTATAAAATATTCCAAATCTATTAATTTATACTTACTTTACGTTAGAAGACTTTATAGATAAATTCAATCGACATGGAATGCATATAGTACTCGGTGTCCAATGCTGGTTCAAATTGTGCGGATAGATATTATAGCAATCTTGATATGACTTTTGCAATGAAGTTAAGAAGCACTTCCGTTTTTTTCCCGGTGATATATTGGCCGCACACATAACAAAATAAATCTGGATCGTTTTTACATAAAAATGTTCTGGCTTTCTGGCTCATTTTTATTTATATTTGAAAATTGTTTTTAACTTCTAAGCTGTATGACTCTAATTTTTGTGTAGGTATTAAATGATGTTTGCGTTATCGCAAACACTTCTTGAATGAAATAAAAAGGGTCAAGGAGGTCTTATAAATACTGATACTATAATTTGGGATAACCCTTTGTGTGGATACAGTTTGTGTGTGCTGCAAATTTTTTATTATTTCCAAGAATCCTAAAAAACATTAAGGACTTTTATGAAAAAAAAAAAAAATCATCCGTTACAGGTAGCTAACGGAAAATAAGAGCACTTCAGCGTACACGCACATTTATGAGCGTTTTATTACTATCCTACCGCAATCGTAAAAATTAAACAATCTTTTGTTTATTACTTATTTTTTTTTAATTATTAGAATCATAAAAATGTCATAGAGGTTTTTCCCAAAGGGGTTTTGCCAAAATGCGTGTCGTAAAATGCACCTGAGTTTTTATGTTCTGCATTTTCATTATATAGTAGGTACAATTTTCTACAGTGCTTGTAAATATGCGATACCTTGAATTAATTGTAAATAAAAATGTAAAGCATGCATCGATTTTTATGATCCATATCTAGTTTAATTCGCATGATATGTAGCTTTACTACAAAAAAATAAAAAGTAATATTTTTTGCAGTTTTCGATTTTTTCCAGATTTTTGTTTTTCAAATTTTTTTTTTTTAGCATTTTTTTTTTTTTTTTTGCTAACAATTTGTTTCATAACTTTGAAACTATTGATCGCATTAAAAAAATTTGTACACGTTCTTTAAAGATATTGTAAACCTTAATTTTTGTAAATTTAATTTGATAAAATCGGACTAGTTGTTTTTGAGTTATGACAACATAAGTGGAGAATTGTCTCAAAATATTGTCAATTTTACTTAAAAAATTTAAAAAAAAAAAATTATCCATAGAATTGAAAAATTTTACCATTTTTGTACTTAGGCAGCCATGATGCATCAAATCTATATAGTGGTTAGTCAAGCCTTTTTTTGCTGTTGACCTGTGTTATCTATGCCAATGCAATTTTTTGGCATTGACAGCAAGTAATGCCAATTAATATGTAATATTTAGAGATTTTGAAGAAAATAATTTCTTCTCAGTGAATTGTTATGTTTTTCTTTTTATGTTATACAGTAGTGGTCAAAACATTTGGAACTGAGATGGCATTTGTTGTTTTCATTGTTTTTTTTTTCTTCAAATCACACTGAGTTACTAAAATTTATTTTTTAAATATATTCCTCATACCTACATTGTTTTATGTTAAACAAATAAAAAAATTAATTCCGCTAAATTAAAACAACAAAAAATTAATGATAATAGATGTATTCAAAATGCAGGTGTTCAAAACATTTACAACTCTCATTATTCTTACTCTTAACGAAACAATTTATACTAACAAATGCTAGGATATAACGGTAATCGCATTCCTTTTTAATATGAGATTCAGTCCGTTACATTTTTTAAACAAATTCATTATATTAAAGCAGACGATGGTGAAATCACAACAGTAGCTTTGTGTTTTATAATTTAATTGCTATTCCTGAGGATGCCTTTCAACGAAAAGGCGAATTATTGAAAGTGTAATTTATATTATAAGTAAAAGCATACATAAAAAACTTAGACCTCGAGCCCGAATATTTATTACAACAAAAGTAATAATTGAAAGGTCGAATAAAAATCAACAACAAATCAAATTTATTATAATTATTGTTCTTTAATAGTTGTAATAAGATGTTGGAAGCATAAACATCGTAAGAACAATTTTTGTAAAAAATGGCAGGAAATAAATACAATTCTGATTGAAAATCAAAAGTTTTAAATGATGGTGGAAGACCCCGTATTACAACTGTAAGAGAAGATCGGAAAATCAAGAATTTTTTACGAAATATCTCAAAGCAGTTCCCAGAGAAACTAAAAGTGAACTTTTAATAGATGCCAGTCTTTCCACCATTAAAAGAAGAGCCCGAGAATATGGTCTTAGAAGTTATAGATGTACAAAAAACCGTTTGTGTCGAAAAAAAACCAAAAAGCTCGGCTGGACTTTGTACGCACCCATTTGAACTGGACTCAACAGCAATGGAAAAATGTATTGTGGTCAGATGAGTATAAATTTAACCTCCGTGGATCAGATGGAAGAGCCAATGTTCGAAAAGGCGAAAAGTTTAATCCCAGATACACAACCGCCACAGTGAAGCGCGGAGGTGGAAACATTATGGTGTGGGGGTGTTTTCAGGGAAATGGGATTGGCCCAATTCACCGCATTACTAGCACAATGACGGCCACAATCTATAGAGAGCTTTTGAGTTCAGTTATGCTTCCGTATGCTGAATGGAAATGCCACTCTCATGGACCTTCCAGCACGACAACGACCCAAAACACATGGCGAAGGTTGTAAAAGTTGATTGTCCTGTGTTTCGCACAACGCATTACAGAGAAAATTCGTTTTTTAGTCGAACGATTCGTATGTGGAGCAAACTTCCCGCAAAAGTCTTCCCTGTTACTTACAATTTAGAAAATTTTAAATCAAATATCCACAAACACTACTCCCTCTTTCCTCCCTACCATACCCTATTTTCCTGATCAATACAATGCACTGCATGAGTAGGGGGCATCCCCTGAGTATAAGTTAAAATTAAAAAAAAAAAATAAATAAAGTATTCCGAAATGGTGATGAACTTTTCGTCGAGTTGGAGAAGCAGTGGAATAAAATTTCTGACGATTATATTAAAAAGAGGTGTTCAGAAATTATAAAAAATAATGGCTACGCTACAAAATACTGAGCGTTAAAACCATTGTTTGTATTTCCTGTTAATTACTTTAAGAGTTGCAAATGTTTTGAACACTGCACTATCGACTTATTTTGTTAAAATTACTTTTTTTATTTTTGAGAAGTTATGAATATTATTTTTTAGTTTTACCTAAACCATTATTTCAGTTGCAAATGTTTTGAACACCACTGTATGTCAGGGTTGGAAAAACTATGACAATAATTGTATTTCAGAAGTAATGGATTGGTGTTCAGATTTATGAATTGTATTTCAGAATATATTGATTGAATTTAATATTTATCAGATGTATTTCAGCAATTATCAATTGATATTCATACTTATCAATTGAATTTTTAAAATTATCGATTGTTTTTTAAATTTATTTTTAAATCTATTTCAGAAATTATGAATTGTATTTTAGAATATATTAAATGTAATTCAGAAATTATCAAATGTATATTAGAAATTATAAAATGTAATTTAGAAGTTATTAATAACACTACGCTACACGAAATTGACCCGCAAAATCGAAAACAATAGTACCGTTCATTGATCCTAAATATTTTGACCACACTGATTTTAATGGAGTGCCCACTTACGGACCAGATTATTTGCGAATAATCTCACTTACGGGCAAATTTTCATTAAAGTTTTTAATGTTTTAACGCAGTTTTCATACATAAAATTACAATTTCTGAAATACAATTAACAATTTCTAAAATAAAATTAATAATTTAAAAAAAAAAGAACTGATATTTTTTAAAATATAATTGATTTAAAAAATACAATTAACAATTTCTAAAATAAAATTAATAATTTTTAAAAAAAAAACTGATATTTTTTAAAATATAATTGATTTAAAATATAATGAAAAACAATTGATAAAAATGAAATACAATTGATATTTTCTAAAATATAGTTAATAGTAGGTCCATTCGTTTACACCAAAATTTGGACAAATTTGTACTAGATTTTACTGAAATACGTTCGCGTACACATAAATTTGCAAAAGAGAACATCTACTAAGAGAGTAAAGTGACAGTTGTCAGCAAAAAACCTGCAAATTTTTACTGAACAAATTTTTGCCAGTAAAATCCAGTAGAAAACAAAAACATATGATTAAATTAAGTAAACAAACAAAAATAAGCATACATTTAGTAATAAAAACATTTAAAAGATCAAAAGCTGAATTAAAAGTGCGGCAAAAATTAAAAATAATTATTTTCAACCTAAAACAAATTAAAGTAGTCAGTTACTCTTACTATAGTAACAATTTATTAGTTTTCTAATATCTGTGTTAATTGTTTTTATTTACATTAATATAAAGGGTCCGCCAAATAACTTTTTTTTTATGAACTCCTGAACCAATTGGACTTTGTATGGCGTCATACCAAGGTCTTTATGCAAAATTCGTCTCAATGATGTCTCCGAAATGTTCAATTGTTGAGAACGACGGTGAATTGATGTTGATGGCGCTTCACGCACACTTTCTGCCACAGCAGCAGTATTCTCGGGTGTACGCACTGTTTTTGGCTTTTCACGCTTTGGTTTATCGATGAGGATGCCAGTTTCTTTCACTTTTTTCACAAGATAACGAACATACGGACCATATTCGTTCAGCGGAAGGATAAAACTAATTATCTGTCAAATCAGACATGAGCTAAGTGTTACCATTCACGAAATAAGCACTAGTTGAAAAAAAAAAGTTAGATGGCGGACCCTTTATTAGAGATGTAAAGCTAATGAATATATGAGTACTTCTTACTGCATATTATTCAGGGTACCGAATATCAAAAATCAAGTATTCATGTATTTTCGTATGTTATTTAATTAGAAATAAAATTAAAAGTCATGTACAAACTAAACAAGTCTAAGAGCTTCCACAAAAGTGTATTTAATAAATACAATTGCTACGAATTTATAATTATTAAAATGCAATGCATGAAGTACCAAAAACAATATATACTGGGTAGTCTAAATAACACATATTTTACAACACTAAGCTTTTTAGCGCTCATATGTTTGAATTAAACTGCCAGTTTTTGCAAGTTTTCCGTTCGTTTACTTTTTTGTGCAAGAGCCAGTTTTGAGAGTAAAATTTTCATTTTGCCCAAAATTTACTCATCTACTGGATTTTACTGGAAAACGAATGGACCTAGTTTTTGAAATGCAATTGATATATTTGAAATTCAATTCATAACTTTTGAAAACAAATTTTAAGACGGTATATATAAATTCTGAGACATCCGATGCAAAGTTTTACCACCTTAATCTTCATTTTGGAAATTATATTTACGCCTTTTACTCCAAAACATGTATGACTTTTTTTGAATTAAATATTGACACATTTGCGTTATCTTATTTGTTTACTATTTGCTCTATGCTTTGTACTATTAAAATTAAAGATAAAATTATGAAACAACAGCTTATCACATGAATATTACTTTATAAACTATTTAGTTTACAATCACAACGCATTCAATACAAAATATAGAACAAAAGATCTAATAATACTTCAAAGTACATTAATTCTTAAAATTGAACCAACACTTTTATTTAAAATACAAAACTAATAATGAAATTCTCAGACATAAACGCAATTCTGACATGAAATTTCAAACGTTTTTGAATCCCGTCTTAAAAATTATATGGCAGCGATTTTCAATTTGAACTAATTTTGAATATTGTCACCTCAATGACACTGCAATAATATTTATGATTTGTTGTATTAGTTTTAGATGTAGTCTCAATTTTGTGATTTACTGTTCTTTTGTATACATATCAACATTATTTATTACTGGTTTAAGTTGTAAAACTAAGTAATTTACATAAAATAGTACATTAAAAAAAAAATAAAAATAAATAAATAAATTAGTGGTCTTAACTACTTACTTTATTTTTACAACTTGGATCATACATTTTGAACGTCTCCTCTGTTATGCATAAGTCGTTTGGCATCCTTATTTCAATTTGCAAAAATATTGTCAGTTACGATGTATCAACTTATGTTCATCAAAATATTAAATTAAATTTTAAAATAAATCAACAGATTTTAATTGACAGATGAGTCATTGTTTAATGTGGGTACCCGCCGTGATGGCCTAACCCCACGGTGCTCTTAACACCGGGTGAAATCTGGCGTCCACCACCGCCCCCTTGTTCTAGTTTTCGAGTTTGAATTTTAGCAATTACTCACCCCACTGGAGAGGTCGAGGCCTACCTAAAACCTCTGCTTTGATCTCTGGATCACAGCACCCGGTTGAGAGTGCAACTCCACACTGAACACCGAAGTGCTCTTCCTGCGTTTAGGCTAACCACAGCCACCACGAAACTCCCCGAAGGGCCGTTCCCAATAGCCATTACCGTAGAGGGCAATAGCTGAATCATGAAAGCAAACAAACATCTACGAACACATTGACATGTCACTGTATATATAATTACCAGACGAGTGATCAACTTCGTCCATCTTCATACCATCTTTCGTTCCTTTCGCTCTTTTCGCTCGTGGGGGCATCTAGCATCCATAAGTAAAACCCGTCAACAATATCACCAATCAACCGAAAATAAACCAACATCTACACCATCTTTCGCTTCCTTCGCTTCTTCGTCTGCAACCTGCATAACGATTTTCACTCAAGTCCCTTTCAGTCTCTCTACGATGTCGAGGTGTCATGAGCCTTCTTCCGCCATTTGAACTACCAGCATTTGCAACATTTCGCTCTTTTCTTCTTCTTCTTCTACTTCTTCTTCTAACCATATTGTCTCCAGACTTCACAAGCTTCATTTCAATAACGCCACCCATCGAGTATCACGTGTATACCTTGGACATGTCTTAGTTCGCATCAATTTACAAGCAGAGGATCCCTCTAAAGCATCTCTACGGCCGGCCTATGGCTCCCGTGGTACCATTTTACAGTCTTTGGTAAGACCTTGTGGCCGAAGCTACTTCCACTTGAGTCCCAAATAACTCAGCAGTGGTCTACCTTTGATCAACGAGGTCCACAAGTACAAATCTGAAACCACAGATAAGACCGTAGAGCCTCGTCAATCTAGCCATGAACGTTAGCGGCCAAGTGCGTACCTCTATCGCGGTACCAATAGAGGCCTCACACTTGTTGTTGCCCAGTCGAAACCGACGTGGAGGTGATCTTAGGCACTTGTTGCTGACAAGCTAACAAACTTTTGCACCCATTTTAATTGACAATATAAAGGGTCCGCCAAATAACTTTTTTTTTTTTGAAAATGCTATAAAAAAAAAACTACTGAATATTTTCTCAAATTTATTTTTTTATTTGAAAGTACAATCCTTCCGGTTAATAATGGAAAATAATTTCAATCAAATGGCTGCCTCGGCTGGCCATGCAGTAGCCTACACGATCGGTCCAATTTTTAAGCACATTATCGATTGTGTGCAGCTGTATTTCACCAATGGGTTCACGAATATTGTCCTTTAAAGCGTCAATTGTCATTGGCTTGTTGGCGTAACACTTATCTTTGACGGCAAACCACAAATAATAGTCCAACGGTGTCAAATCGCAGCTCCGAGGTGGCCAAACAACATCAGCTCTGCGGCTGATAATGCGATCTTCAAAAACAGGGCGCAAAACATCGAGTGTAGCTTCGGCTGTTTGGCACGTAGCGCCGTCCTGTTGAAACCAAATGTTGCCAATATTCGCCTCTTCAATTTTTGCGAACAAAAATTCGTTCAACATGGCCCGATAATGATCTTCCATAATCCGTACGCAATTTTCGCACACATTCTGCATTTTCAAAGTAATGTCGCAATTTTTCCCAGCGTTGTTCAAGCGTATACACAACCATATTCGTTCAGCGGAAGGATAAAACTAATTATCTGTCAAATCAGACATGAGCTAAGTGTTACCATTCACGAAATAAGCACTAGCTGAAAAAAACGTTAGATGGCGGACCCTTTACTTGTGTAATTTTTTTTTTATACCGTTGTCTTATATTAAAACGGAGCTATCTACATATTTTTAGAAAATGAGGTTTTGCCGCCAATATAGTCACGGACGTAAGTGTCATCTATGGTATTAATTTGAAATTTAAAGGATCATTTTAACAGTTGTTTTTTTGCAAAATTAGATTAAGCATCTACAGCAATGGTTATTTTTGAATGGAAATAAGCTACAGCACTTTTTTGATGTTATAATTACTAAGGCCGAGGTTTTAAGATGTAGATTTTCTTTAAACTTAGATTAACGAAGTTTGTAAATGGAATACTTCTTCTGGAATGTGGTTTATATTTTTTTTATAAAAAAGACCAAAATTCTAAACAAGATGAAGTGATTCTGATACATTTTGTTAAATAACTTGAAAATGACAGACAAAATTCATTATCGGTTTAACTAAGTTTAATTGACATCCCAAAAACTCGTCATAATTGAAAAAAAAATGTGTTTTTTACTTTATAATTACTGTTTCGTATATCTATGATACTCTTGTTACAAATCTGGTCTCAGAAAACTTTTAGCTGCTCGCGATTCTGGGATATTAGCGATGTAAGCATGAAAATATTTTAACATTTACGTAATTATCAGTGCTAGTAAAAATGTTTACCAGCCGGGCATACAGCTAGTACATTAAATTCGAGTGCGTTGCATTTATTGGATGTATTATCTTCTCTTTTTAAAGTAAGCACTCGTTTTCGCGATATTTGCGGCTTTAAATTTTATGCAGAAACACTAAATATTTAATATAATTTTTATAGCTTTTGTCATAGCAATTAGATCAATCAATTCATTGACGGAAAAGCACTTAAAACATATTATTTTCTAAAAATTTTAAGTTTTCTTTGATCTTCTTTTATTTATTCTTCTTAGTTTAAACGAGCTTAAGATCTTTTATTTATTTCTAATATTTCGTCTCCACATTGGGTGATTTCTTCAGGGAACAAATATTACAATTTGAAAAACTAGTTTTAATTATTAAAAACTTATGTATATACATTTTATTTTCGCGATAATTGATTCTAACAAGGTTTTCTGTAAATTATACCCTATTTTTCTCACCGATTTCGTTTCTCTAAAAAATTCTTTCTCATCATCTTCCACGCATTTTCAAAATTCTAATCAAAATTTAAAAAAAATGAGCGAAAAAAAAATTTGCAATATAATGCAACGTTGTTATTATTGAAAAGAGTTAAGTTGATTTAAATTCAATAAATTACCCAAATTGCAAAAAAAAAATATCGTTTTTATGACACTTTAAAATCGAACTTTATATCAAACTTTACATGCTCTACTTAACAATAATTATGTTTTCCAAGTTGTATATTTACTGAACTTACAACACAGCCTCCATGGTACAAAACATATGTATGATAATATGTATGTATGATAATAACTTCCGTTATTACAATATGAAACTCTATTTTAATCCAAAAAAGTAAAGCATTACTCATTTATAATATTAATAAAAGTATTCTGCTCATTATGATTAATGTCAAATAAAAATACGGAGCTATCTACTGTAACGCCGAATATAACGAACTAAAGGGTCCGCGAAATAACTTTTTTTTTTGAACTCCTGAACCAATTGGGCTTTGTATGGCGTCATACCAAGGTCTTTATGCAAAATTCGTCTCAATGATGTCTCCGAAATGTTCAATTGTTGAGAACGACGGTGAATTAATGTTGATGGCGCTTCACGCACACTTTCTGCCACAGCAGCAATATTCTCGGGTGTACGCACTGTTTTTGGCTTTTCACGCTTTGGTTTATCGATGAGGATGCCAGTTTCTTTCACTTTTTCACAATATAACGAACATACGGACCATATTCGTTCAGCGGAAGGATAAAACTAATTATCTGTCAAATCAGACATGAGCTAAGTGTTACCATTCACGAAATAAGCACTAGTTGAAAAAAAAAACGTTAGATGGCGGAACCTTTATTAAAAAAATCACATGTATTATTTAGTAGCAGTTTTTGATTAATATTGTTTAAGGTCGATTTGTAAATATTTTAATTTTTAACAAATTAAAAAGTTTTTTTCAGTCTCCTGAACTATTGTATAGATATAGATAGCTCCGTTTGAATATAAGGCAACAATATATAATTGCTTTAATTTTTTCTTTAAACTAAGTTTATCTTGTTTTTTTTTTAATCAAAGAATTATTTTTGCGTTTTGAACAATTTGCAATAAACAAGGTATTTTTTTATTAAATGTACAAAGAAGGTATTTAAAGGGATTCACTCCGATGTTGATAACAGTTTACTAGGTATTTTGAACGAAGCGTATATTTTGTAGCTGACCAGTATCATTTTCGAGGGTAAAAAGGGGTCTGTTGTTTTTACACTTTGAGATCCAGGCTCACGGTTGTGAGCTTTGATGTTTTCTAATACATCTGCGAATATTTCCAATAGTAATAGATTTATTGAGATGAAATAAGTATATATTATATTTTTAAATAAATTATAATTCATAAAATATATATAAGGTGGCGCAAAAATAACCTTCCGATGTTTTTTTTTTATTATGTATTTATTATGTATAGCATTTTTGATAGGAGGAATACTTTTGCGCCACCTTATATAACTAATAATACTAATACTTTTTGCATGCAGCTTGGGTCTCAAAATATCTGAATAATATCGCAATTGGAGGAATCCGCTAAAAAAAAACTTCCTTGTTTTAATAAATAAGTAATTTATTGTTCTGTTGTAGATAACACCGTTCAACAAAATCGGCGTTGCGACCTATTATTTCTAAATGACTTTAGGACGCAGGTACGTATGTATATGGCGTTGGAATTTCAAAGTTAGATATAGTTAAAGAAATATTTGCAAAAAACTTTTTGTAGAAAATTTAAATTTTTGATAAAATTTTTGCAAACAATACAAAATTGAAAACAATAATGCTAATTTTTTGCAACATTCAAATAGTGTGAACCATGGATGGTAACCGATTCGAAAGCTGGTATCAGTAAGGGTAACGCTATAATCTTTTATTTCGGTAACGGTATTTTAGGGGTAACGATATTTGAGTTATTTCGGTAACGGGCTTTTATCGTTTTTTATTTCGGTAACGGTATTTTTTTTATTTCGGTAACGGTATTTAATCGTTAACGGTATTTTAGTTATTTCGGCCACACCAATTTTTTTTAGATCTTGTTAGATTATTTCGGTAACGGTATTTTAAGGATAACGCTATTTCAATTATTTCGGTAACAGTATTATAGCGATAACGGTATTTTAGTTATATCGGTACCGATATTTTAAGAGTATTGATATTTTAATTACATCGGTAACGGTATTTTTCGGATAAAGGCATTTCAATTATTTCGGTAACGGTATTTTATGGCCGTTTTAACACGATTCTGAGAAAAGTTTAACGTTAAAGTTAAATAATAGTACGTTTTTTCTGATTTGTCCGATTATTGAATTCATTGCTTAACTACACTCAGGAAATTAAGAAGGTAGAAATAGCTAAAAATGAGAGTTAAAATTACTACAAATTTAGTCAAAAGGCGATGACTATATTCGTCATTAAAATAACTAACCATGTAGTCACTTTTAACTATTGATAAAAACAACTACAATTATAGTAGAAAAAACGACTATCGAAGCGGAAAAAACAACTAACCTTAAATTAATGCATAAACCATTAAATCGAGCAACAAAACAATAAAAACAATTAACATAAAACGACTAGATAAGTTGTTAAAACTACCGTTTTTTTACAGTTATTTTTTCGGTATTTTAAAAATATTTTTTATTAAAAAACATAAAATATATCAAAATTCCAAACTGTATTCCAGTTTATGCATTGGAGATACAATAAAATTTTCTAAATTTCAGTTGCAAACTTCGAACATAAAGGGTGATTTTTTAAGACATTTCGGACTTGATTAAAAAAAAAAAAACATAAAATTAAGAGAAATGTATGAAATCTTTATTTGAGTCGATAGAACGATCTATTTAATTCAATGTTTAAAATTTATTTCATGTAAATGTTGAATGCGGTATGTCACGAAAAAATTCTTTAATATTCGCTTCCAGTGCGTCAACCGTTGCGGGCTTGACCCTATAGACGTGAGCCTTAACATAGCCCCACAACAAATAGTCTAAAGGCGGGCCAATTTACCGGACCAAATGTGAAATAAACTGTTCACCGAACTTGCCTCTCAATTGGGCCATTGTTTCGCGTGCTGTGTGGCATGTGGCACCGTCTTGTTGAAACCACATGTCACCCAAGTCCAGCTCTTACATTTTGGGCAAAGTAAAAAATTTGTAATTATCGCACGGTAGAGCTCATCTTTCACAATAACGTTCCTGCATTCGTCGTCTTCGAAAAAGTGCGGTCCAAAGATGCCACCGGCCCATAATCCATACCAAACAGTGCATTTTTCGGGATGCATTGGCAGTTCTTGCAATGCTGGCTGCTCTTCACACCAAATACTCCAATTTAGCTTGTTTACATATGCATTCAACCAACAATGAGCTTAGTCGCTAAACACAATTTACACAATCTGCACTTTCTTAACCAAGCATGAATTTTGGTAATAAAATTTAATAATCTGCAAGCGTTGTTCGTTTTTAAGTCGGTTCATGGTTAAATTATAGACCAAACTAAACATGTTACACGTAAACAGCTGAGCTGCCAAAAACAGTGTTGCTAAAAAATCACCCCTTACCAGTACTAACAAATATAAACTAATCGAGAATTTTAAAAAACTGAACATAATCTTCTATTTCTAAATGACTAACAAAAATTAACTGTTTACTGCAAATTAACTGTTTTGGTATTTTTTTATTAAAATACTAAAATAACTACTCAAAACACCTGTTACTGTTAGTTACTGTTAGTGAAAACAACTGTTACTTTTAGTTATTTTTTGAAATGACTGTCTAAATTAGTCATGTTCTCATAGAAAAATTATTACAATAGCAGTTACAACAACCACAACTGTTTACTACCCGAATAATCTACATGAAGTTACCGTAAGAATTTTCTGAGTGTACGGACTTTTCTTTAACCCTTCGTTGCATGATTTAATTTCCTTACAGAAAAAAAAATTTGGAGTTTTATTCTTGTTGCGTGTTAAGTTATGATTGCAGAAATTAAATTTGGTGGACTTCCTATATCTATTTTAAGAGTTATGTAACATTGCATATATGCAATATCATGCAGCTAATCCATTGAAATGTATAAATTTCGTACTTTCCCGATTTATCGATGTCAATGCTCAAAAAGTAAAAACATTTTATGTTATATACATAAAATATTAATTAAAATTTTAAGAACAAAATTTGATTTAATTCTTGTTTTTATAAGTACAAGAAAGGTTGTCTTTATTTTGTATTGAAGAACTATTCTGAATGAAATTTTTTTGAAACAATTTCTTAATATATTGAAGCATAAAGCTGTGTCGCACTCTTCGCATTTAATAAAAATGTATCCATTACAGCCCGGCAATTTGCATGTAATTCGGCATGTGATCTAGTCGAACTTCGTTTTGGGAAATTGGAAAACTTCTTCGATGCCAAGCATTGACTAAAGCTGTATCTACCATTTCTTAGAGCGTCAAACATTATTTTTTGCAAAAAAAAACATCAATCAAACCAAGGAAAAGCCTGAAAAATACTATGTGCACTCTGCATCATCGATTTCAACGGTAAAAAAGTGGTTTACTGACTTTTGTTGTGGTCGCACAAGTACAAATGACGCAGAACATTCTGAACGGCCAATTGAGGTCAATACACCCGAAAATGTCGAAAAAATCCACGATATGGTGTTGGCCGATCGAAGAGTAAAAGTGCGTGAGATTGTTGATGCCATAGGCATTTCATAGGGTAGTGTGATTTCGATTTAAAATGATCTGTCTGCAAAATGGGTGCCGCGTTTGCTCTCAATTGACCATAAACGTAATCGTGGCCAATAAGGTGACGGTAACAGCTTTTTGGTATGCACACGGGATAATCCAAATCGATTACCTTCAAAAGGCAAAAACCATAAACGGCGAATATTATGCCAACTTATTGGACCGATTTAAGGAGGATTTAAAAAAAACGACCTCATATGGCCAAGAAAAAAGTTATTTTTAATCTAGATAATGCACTGGTGCACACGTGTGTAGTATCAATGGCAAAATTCAATTATTTGGACTAAGAATTGGTACCTCATCCGCCATATTCTCCGGATTTAGCCCCCAGGGACTATTTCCTATTTCCGAAGCTAAAGAAATGGCTCGGTGGAAAGAGATTTAACTCCAACGGAGAAATTATTGATCAAACAAATGCCTATTTAATGGACCTCGAAAAATCCTATTTTTTGGAAGCGATACATAAATTGGAGAAACATTGGACTAAATGTATTGAGCTAAAAGGAGATTATGTTGATTCAAAAAGTCACGGACTTATTGATCCGCCCTCGGATAACAAAATTATCAACAGTTGCAACATAATCGCAGGATTCTCCGTGTGGCTTTTCCATCATACTTTTGTCGCCTGGAAGTTTTAAGTTTAGACTGTACCCAGCGAGGAAATACCACAATTTGCTAGTGTGAACTATACAAATTTATGATTACATGCATGGAATTGCATATATGCAATATAACAACATATAAGCAATATAAGTTCACATAAGCGCAAACGCATGAATTTGCACATATGCAATGATGCATTACAGCGCTCAAGTAAATACTTTGCAATTAAAAATTTGTAGTTATTTGCGAAGAAAATGTAGTAAAATACTTAAATAATACTTACATTTCAGTTAACTTTCACAGGATTTCAGTATAATTAAAGAAATCAACACTTCTTTTTCGCTTAACTTAAATACTTCTTGTTTCAGCAACCAATATTAACAAGTGTTTAACAAAATACGCAAAATTGCAACAAAAATAGAATGTTTTGACATAAAAGAGATCAACGAAAGAAAAAATAACGGTATTTGCTTAAAAGCGGAGTTGTCAGATACGCGCGAAGTCAACATTGCATATATGCAATGGCATGCAACGAAGGGTTAAATTTGGCACTAAAAATAGCTTCTAAGCTAAGTCAATACTTAAAATCCATATTAAAAGTTATTCGTAGTTTATTCAGGTATATTAATTAATAACAAATTTTGAAGAAAAAACTTGATTTTTGGTAAAATTTAAATTCGTGAATATTTCAAAAACCGGTGCTAATACTAAACTTTGGTGTTCACACTTGTGATCTACGTCCTAAAATGTATCACATGCCCAATGCATTTTTAGTGTTTAACTGTGTAATAAATAAAAAAATATAAGAGAACGTTTAAAGGTTCAACGTTTAAACTTTGAGAACAAAAATTGCAAAACACATGTTATTATCAAGAATTACAAAGTATAAATGACTTCATTTAATGACTCACTATTTTTAATATTATAATTTTATTATAAACTATGAAAAGTTTTTCGATCTTTGAAATGAATGACTTTATTAAATAATTGAGCTCTAGGTCACGTTTGTATTTATAAAATATGTGTTATTATTTTGTTTATCTCCAATATTTCATCGTTCTTTGAATGACATCTTCAGGAAGTATGAACAACAACAAACAAAATTTCCTGCCTCTGCCCTCCACTCTGGTTGAGTTTTAAATGTTGTGTTGACCAGAGTGGAGGGCAGAGGCAGGAAATTTTGTTTTTAAAATTGTTTGTTGTTGTTCATACTCCCTGAAGATGTCATTCAAAGAACGACGAAATATTGGAGTTATAAAAAATAATAAAGGATATTTTAAAAATACAAACGTGACCTAGAGCTCAATTATTTAATAAAGTCATTATTATTTTATATTAAGTTATTTGAAGTGTTTTTTTTTAAAAGCAAATTGAAAGTTCAAATTTTATTTATCGCAAACAGAGCTTCGAGAAATAATTTATTCGCAATAAAATTTAAAGGGTGTACACAAAACGTTTTTACAAAGTTAAATGTTAATATCACAAAAAGTAAAAACAGTCGAAATAAAGTTAATATTTCAAATTAAGACAAATTTTACAAGGTTTTTAAACAGGATTGGCATTCAATAACTTTTAATAATAACGGTAGTTATCTACCACAGTAACATTAGGACCGAAATTAAGTTTTAAAATAACGATTCCATTAAGGATATGTTTCTTTTTATATAACCGGTTTGATTTTGCGATTTTACCTGTTTGCTTTTGAAATATCTTGAACTAAAGTCAAAATAACGCTAAAATACCGAAACGACGATTTATAGTGTTATTTTGTTGATTAAATAAAATTGAATAGGTATAATTTTGAAATAAACCCTGCGATATCAGAAGACGCATGCCACTATTGGAATCGTGGATTTATAATTTTTATATCGGGCGTGGTAGGCAACTGCCATTATAATGAAAATGTTGTGTTTGCCAACCATGTTTTTAAATAATTTTCCCTTGCTCTATTAAAAAGGTTTTGTATCATTATTCTTAAATCGGTTTTGACTATTTAAATGTAACGAATTGTTTCTATTTGTTCATATTTCTAAAGTTTCAATCATTTTAGATAATTCCCTGTCTTTACAATAAAATTGTTTGCATTTATTATAGCTCAGGGTATTAGAGTAGTTTACCTGATTTTAAGTAATTTAACCTCTAATCTACATACCAAATAAACTGATTTTTAGCACTATCAAATGTTTTACATCGTAGCACATACGATTTGTTGAGTGAATGAAAGATGCCTTTAAATACCGTAATATATAACTTTTTTTCTTAAATTTATAAATGTTTACATATTTAAAATCGATAGAATTTCGTTGCTTATAAAAAGTATCGTTTTGGAAATTTTAAATATTTTGGATAATATTACATGGGTTTGATAGAAGTATAAACATTAGGGTGGGGCGATTAGTATGGAAGGAAAAAAATCTTAATGGGCGCTTCGCGTTTCTGATTCTTGGGATTGTACTGAGCAAAAAAGTCCACTAGACCATACGTCTACGGTGAAAATCGAGCTTCCAGATTTTGACTTTACGGCAAAAATGCCCTATTAAAAATTAACCACTTAAACCCCACCCACAAATATGATTGATGCATTAATCTGCTAGGGAATCTTCCAAAGAAGAGATTGATACCATAATCTTGGATAAGCTCCTTCTACTTCCTGAGATGTGTCCATCCCAACCATTGTTACTTTCTCAAAATACGGCAGAAAAGCACTATTTTGAAATTAAAAATTAACCCCTTAAACCCCACCCACAAATATGATTGATGCATTAATCTGCTAGAGAATCTTCCAAAGAAGAGATTGATAACATTATCTTGGTTAAGCTCCTCCTACTTCCTGAGATATGTCCATCCCACACATTATTACTTTCACAAAATACGACTAAAAAGTCAAATCTGGAAGCTCGATTTTCACCGTAGACGTATGATCTAGTGGACTTTTTTGCTCAGTACAATCCCAAGAATCAGAAACGCGAAGCGCCCATTAAGATTTTTCCTTCCATACTAATCGCCCCTCCCTAATGTTTATACTTCTATCAAACCCATGTAATATTATCCAAAATATTTAAAATTTCCAAAACGATACTTTTTATAAGCAACGAAATTCTATCGATTTTAAATATGTAAACATTTATAAATTTAAGAAAAAAAGTTATATATTACGGTATTTAAAGGCATCTTTCATTCACTCAACAAATCGTATGTGCTACGATGTAAAACATTTGATAGTGCTAAAAATCAGTTTACTCATCATTCCAAAACCGTTCAAAAGCTAAAAATCGGTTTAAAAACTGACTTAGTTAAAAATATTTTAGACTGTAGAGTCTTGAAAAAACCTCAGATTTTGAGTGTGTATTCAAAATTCTGAAAATTGAAAAGTGATTCAATCAACTACGCTTACAAGGCCTACACTAGGTCATTTGAAAAGTATATTAAATTATTTTGAATTTGTAACACCGTGTGATTGCTCAAAATCGCAACTTGCTTGACATTTTTTATTTTCTCGCTTAAAAGCATTTGATACGAAAACAAGATATCACCAACATATTGTTGTTTTTTGTAATATTTATGAATTGTTGTTTTTTGTAAATTTTATGTAATTGTTTTTTATAGCTGTTTATGTATAAGTAATAAATGCATAGTTTATTAAGTTAAATTATTAAATTTCAGTAGTTTAAATCTGAATATTTTTTTTTTTTAATGAGAAGCAACACTCAGGAAATTCTTCCTATTAATTAATGTGTCGCTTTCTTTGGAAAGGGGATAGTGTAGAGATGAAAGGTGGTGAAAGATGAAGGGCTTTAAACATGACAACACTGTAATTGCGCGAGATGATATGTCTTAGAACAGTTGTTGCTCGCCACCTGATATAGAGTTGGCGAATTTTATTAAAGTTTTTTGTTTCATAGCCCTGATTCATTATTTTACTTCGGTGGGGTTAAGTGCTATGGGAACATCGAAGGTGGGCGCAGCGATACATATAAGTGATAGAAAACTCATACATATTACTTTTCTAAATTGATGTTGTCTTCACCGGGAATCGAACCCGGGACCATCTGTGTAACAGTAAAACGCGCTAACCATTACACCACAACGCCCACCCTACGTTTCAAAAGAAAGCAAAAAACTAATTTCTGTGAGCAATTTGTTCACATAAATCTATTAACTGAATAAGAATTGTAAGCATTAAAATCAATGTTATAAAATTCAAGCTATAAAAAATACATTTGGTATGAAAACAACATCCTTTCAAAGCCTCTTGATAAGGTATACGATTGATCACGTTTTAATCCAATCAATTGATTTTTAGTCAGATTTATGTACATTCACTAAGAGAATTATATACATGGTATCAATGAATTCTGCATTATATATATGAAGTGTCACTGGAACTCGTCCATTGAAACTTTTCATTAAATTAATGCAGTGTGAGATGTTGGTTAGTTCGGTTAAAGAACATGAATATTTTTTCCATATTAACAGAAAAATTATAATTTTATTTGTGATAATTTACTTTAATTAACAGAAAAAACACTTAGAAAAAAGTTATTTGACACCTGCATGAATGGAGTTAACTTTCTAGCCCGCAACGGCCTTCATCAACATTCTTCGTGCCTTAAAGTGTTAAATGGTAAACATCACCTATTTAACTCAACTAGTTAAGTTAAAAACGTAGCGTGACTTAGTTTGTTGAGTATGACGAAATTTACTGCCACCTTTTTTCTATAAAGCTATGTTTAGTTCTGTTAATTATTACCACAGTTGCAAGTTCAACTAATTAAGTTGAAAATTTGAAAATAACTTCAAATGTCATCATATTTTATCCTTTACATTGTAAGTGAAAGAATATCTAACATTGAAGATTTTCTTTGTTTTTCAACATATGTCGAGCATATATATTAAGCGAATTTTTGCACTGTACCTTGTGAGTGGTTAATAGTGAATTTTCATTGTTTCATGCAGGTATCAAATAACTTTTTTCTAAGTGTTTTTCTGTTAATTAAAGTAAATTATCACAAATAAAACTATAATTTTTCTGTTAATATGGAAAAAATATTCATGATCTTTAACCGAACTAACCAACATCTAACACACAATTTATAGATCAACAATGAACATTCACTATTAATGCAGTTTTTCATAAAATTTAATGAAAAGTTTCATTTTATTTATTAAACATTTCATGCCACTAATGAAAAAGTTTCATAAAATTGTTTCATTAACACTATGAAGCGTTTTCATAAAGTTTAAGAAATTTTTCATTCATATTGTGAGGAAAACTTCA
Source organism: Delia radicum (assembly GCA_021234595.1). Classification (NCBI taxonomy): domain Eukaryota; kingdom Metazoa; phylum Arthropoda; class Insecta; order Diptera; family Anthomyiidae; genus Delia; species Delia radicum. Next base: position 35,239,022 of record CM037854.1, on the reverse strand, counting down.
TTAGTTTTTTTTGGAAAAATTTCATTAAAACTCGTCCAAGAAATTTCCTCTGTGTAGGAAATACAATATTGAGCAATTTTTAATCCAATCAATTGATTTTCAATCAAATGTGTATACAAATATAATAAAAATCATAATCAAATGTGTTTTTAAATTTAATTGAAAATAATTCAACAAAAGTGCTTTCAATTTTTAATTGAATGAGTACTTTTCTTTGTTGGCGGAATTTCGTGATTGAAATGAGTTTTTATTTTTTGCGTGTAATGAGTTAACAAACTTTTAAAATTTGTGTATTGTTTAGTTTGTTTTTTCTCATTTTATTTACCTTCCAAAAATTAAAAACACATTTAGTGTGTTTCACATTAATTCAATTCATCTTACAAGAGTCTAAGAATAAAAACACGAACAATTGTAGTAAAACCCACATCATCTGCTTCTCCAACATCATCTCGTCTGATCATAACAAAATTTACAAGAAATAGGTTCTTGGTTTTCTGTAGGAGAACAATTTTCTGTTGCCCTTATGGTGGACACGTTGTACCACGGGGAATTTAATCTTGGAATCGTGGAATTGTTTGACATGGGTACGGCGGGGTCTTGCTGGCAGCAATAGACTCAACCTTGATGATTTGGATGGAGTGAGCACGATGACGGGCACCCATATCGCGATAACATTGAGTTACAGCACCACCAACACTCAAGTCACGGTATTCGCGGTACATGTTATGGGTGCCGGAACGGGAGTCGTAACGCAACCAGATGCCAAAGTACTTGATTTTAATGGGAGAGGTCTCGCACACTTGTTTAAGGGAGAAAATTTCACCAGTGGTCTTCTTGAACTCCTGCAATTGACGCAAAAAGTACCAGAAACGGGATTTGGCAACAATATTGTCGGGGGCAAAGATTCTCATCTTGTAGAGAGGAGTTTGTGGATCCTTCTCGGTGGGCAATTTGCGGCCGATGACCTCGTATTCTTTTAACTGTCCCTTAGCTCTCATTTTGGCAGCGTTCACGAAAAAAATTGAAAAAAATAGCACTTAAAAAATATTATATAAAAAAAAATTAATAATATTGCATTTTTTAAAGTGGCCAGCTTAAACTTATTTTTAGGCACGATAACTTTCCTTTTTTAAATGTAGGCGAAAATTGTTAAATTATTGCACTAGCTTTGTTTAAATTGTGTTTCTAATGTAAGCTACCTAGCCAGAAAAACACGAACAGCAAAGTACTTGCAAAGACAACATTGTCAAAGTGTTGGATTTCTGAAGATTTAAGTGTTTTGAAAGAAACAAAATGATAACACCGGACGTGACTTGGTCGTTCCAGTTTTACAGTGTTGCCAAAGCACTTGCAAAATAAACAATAAAGTACTTTTAAAATAATGGCATGAGCGCTTTGGGTGCACCAAAATTTCAATTTTAAAGCGTTGACAAGGTATTTTCAAAACAATCAATATAGGGATTTGTTCAATAATACAACGAGTGCTAACTCAACCCCAAAATTATAACACCGCCCAGGGCTCGGCCAAGTATTTTGCAGTGCTGGTAAATCACTGGCAAACCTAAAAACAAAGTATTTTGAATACAAAAACTACAGTGACATGCCAGTACTTTAATTAAATTTTATAATTTTGTTTATATTTTTTTTTTAATTATTTATAAACTTAAATGTATTACAAACAAAACAACTAGGAATTATCTCGTAGTTGGCTTCTGTAACAGAAATCGCTACACAGAAGCCAACTACGAGTTAATTCGTACGTACCCAAGCAAAAAAAAAATGACGAGAAACGCGTTACTTCTGTCCAGCATGTGAAGAGAAGCCAGCCCTTTGTGTGGAAAATTGTTTTAAGAACTTCCACAAACAATAAAATATTACTTTATTTCTTGTATTTGAGTTAATTTTTCCATTATATTGAATGAATTTTTCCATTATATATTTTTTTTTAATAAATGTTCAGTTCACGCAAGCCAACATTGACTTTTAGTTATTTTCCCAGAAAAAAATTTATCGATACTAGCACTGATATAATACGGGTTTATTCGTAGCTACACAAAAATGGCAGGTTTAGTGAGTACGTTGGCACCCTTGAAGGGAACGCAATCTACCAGTTATCTCGTAGTTGGCAGTCAACGTGTTAAGAGAAACAGTACTTATTTTTCAATATAAATAATTAAAATATTTTCTTAGTTGTGAAAGACGTATTCAGAGAATATATTAAACAGTACAAATTATCTTTAAAATTAAATTAAAATTGCTTAAAAATATGAAAAATTATTAATGTAATACAGATTAAAATACACCGATCACAAACGTCTACGTTGAGCGGTCATTTTCTATATTCAAAAATATTTTAGGAACAAATATATTAAATTTTACTTTTGAAAATATATAACAAACTTATTTACATAAACAAAGATTTTATTAAATCTCTATATATTTTGTTTGTATTTAAAAAAAAAAAACAATGAGACTGAATATTTTTATGTTTTTGTTTTAAGTATAATTAAAACAAATTTGAAGTGCATATTATTCAGATTTTTTTCATGCATATTATGGCATCTAAAACACACCTGTTAATTGCATGAGGTTCCTGTCGCTAATGATTATTAATTGGACAAAAATTGTTTTTTTTATCTAAATTTTACACTTTCTCGCTAATATAATGTAAAATAAAAATTTTAAATTTAGCAAAAAAAAAAAAAAAAAAAAAAATGCAACAACTGGAACTAAATAAAGCTAAAACCAAAATAAATTGAAAAAAATAATAAGTCCATTTTGTATTTAGATTAATTTTATTCCTGTATCAAGGACCAAATGAAGATTAAAATGAATCGTATTTTCCCCGAAAATCACGGGGAAATCAAAAGACTTAAGACACAAACTTTGAATATGGTCTTTACGGAAATTTAATAAGAATTATATAAAAAATGGGTAAATTTAAAAAATATTATTAATTAAAAAATGTAAAAATTTACAATAAATAAAAGAATAAAAAAATTCAAAATAAGAAAATTAAAGAATAAAAAATAACAACAGCATAGTATGAATGAACTATCACATCAGTTAACTATACATTCTTTTTACATAACACATGAATTACGAATGCATTCTATATACATTTCACCTATATTATACATACAATCCACAAATACTACTTTATCAGAAACTTTTTATTTTTGTCGCGGCTCAAAGCTTTGAAAAAAAAAATTTCAATCCAAGAATTGTTGCTGAATACAAAATTTAATTTTCCTCAGTGTGTCCCTTACACTTACCCCCACCCAAGTAAAACAAAATTACTTGGCTATGAACTCAAAAACATTAACGAGTTCGTCAAATCATCAAATCTCCATCGCGCAATTACCTTCACGCACCATCATGTTCTAGTAAAAATTTCTCTTTCTTTTCAGTTATTATTGTATTGTCTACAATCATAATATATCATTTATTATCATATTCTTCTATGTAACTTCAGCCATATTATAGTTGCGCCAACTATAAGATGATCAGTCGGTTTTATTAGTTTCATTCTTGTTTGAGATTTTGTGAAGAGAAGTTGTGAGAAACAGTCAGCCACAGTAAATTAAATAATATAAAACAAAAATACAGTCGGTTTTTTAGTTTCATTCTTGTTTGAGATTTTGTGAAAATAAGTTGTGAGAAACATTCAGCCACAATAAATTAAATAATATTAAACAAAAAAACATTAAAAATAAACAAACACGTATTGATGTTAATTGTAATGCTGATTTGTTTTACGAAAGAAGGAATAAGTTTGTGGTCTCGCCCCGGTCTACCCTGGAAGTATAGGCAAAATTTTAATTGTCGCGCACCCCTTAAATTAAGTAATTTTTATTATATGGAGATAAAAGTGTTACAAATTAAGTATACATTGATAAAAAACCTGTTTTATTTTTTTATTGTTTTTAATTACGCAAAAAATATTGTTAAAGAAAAAAATATGAAACAAAAATTAAAAAAAAAAAATGCATGTGCTTTTAGGTCTGTAGTACGAAATAATCATAATATTTTTGCAATAATTATAATATGATAATAAATGATAACGAAATTCTTGTCCATGATCATACTATGATAACTAGGAATCTACTATGGTTATAATGCAATTGTTATGAATGCTTCAAACATGGTTTGATCATTATACGTGTATTGTGAAATTGTATTCTTAACAATATTTTTATGCGTGATGTATGCTGTAATCAGATATATAGCTTGTATTGCTGACATAATATTTCACAAAGCTTTTTCTTCAGCGCAAAGACAATTTGATTACTTAAATTATTTTAAACCTAAGTTTATTTAAATATTTATATAATCATTAAATAAATATACTATTAAAAAACATGCATATCTTTTTAATCCAGCTTCAAAAAGAACGCTGGGAGAATTCTGAATTCTAATACGAGCCTTTTATTATGATAAATCATAAAGATTTCCAGAACCATAATATGATAATATTGGGATCTATTTGGAACCATAATATGGTAATCTAATTATCATATTACGATACAGAAGCAGATAGGAGTATGGTTGCCACAACCAGTGGCGTACCCAGGGGGGGGGGCCCTGGGGGCCAAAGCCCCCCCCCCCCCGAAATATTTTTGTTTTTTTTTTAATTTTGTTTTGGTTAGTATGTAATAAATGAATATATAATATTTTTTATAAGACTATAATTTTTCAAACTAATGTTATACAGTACTTTTCGTTTACAGTCACATCGCTTATAGTCCATTTAGCGATATAGTCCATTTTTTACACTTTTACTGTCATCTAAAATCAAATTGCATACAAAATATTTAGGATATAGTCCATTCACGATATAATCACATTTGGCTTATATGCCACTAAACTCTGGCTACTAAAAGTAAATTTATATGCAAATAATTTAAGTTATAGTCACAATACAGAAAATTTCTAATATAATTGTGAAATCTTGAATTTTTTTCGGTTTAAAATTATTTAAAAATTTAAGAGGCTAAAACGAAAATTGGAACAAGGAAACTGAGCTGAATCGTTTCAAACATCGTCTTTATATTCCAAATTTTCCACCTGTTATAATAATAAATAAATTGCATATAGTAACATTTTATGATGACTATATCACAATTTATTTATAGGCAACAAAATGGCATATAAAAAAACTAGCGATATAGTCACATTAGCGATATAGTCCACAACTTGTGTGCAACTAAGAGATGTGACTATAAGCGAAAAGTACTGTATTAACTAAAATTGATCTATGGAAACACTACCAAGAAGACCATCAAATCCGCTAGATGCTATTCAAGATTGCAACAAGGAGCTTTTTCCAAACGTTTACATGTTTTTACATTTACTGATAGTAATTCCTGTTACAATTGCATCCGCGGAGAGAAGTTTTTCCATCCTAAAAAGAGTGAAAACATATATAAGGAATTCTATGGGTGAAGCTAGACTTGGTGCTCTAGCTCTTGCATCAGTGTATCGAGAAAAGGTTAAACCTGACAAAATCATTGACACTTTTATGAAAAAAAATCGTCGAATTAAATTTTAAGAGTTTTGTTAATAGTATATAAGGATCTTAATTAATATGATAGCTCACTTTAAAAATCAAAATAAAATTATTTAATTGATACATAAATTTGTTTAATATTTCAAAAAAAAAAAAAAAAAACTTGTTTGTAGATATAAAAAAACTAAAATAACAAAGACATGTCAAAACATTTTTGCTTCAAAATTGCTATAATAACTGGGTATAACGTCAATGGTAACTTTCCGATCCAAAACTTATTTAACAGATACAAAATATTAGTGTCCGACCGAACTCATTTTTTTCGGCCGAAGCCGAACTTCAATATCAATACCGAACTTCCATATCATAATATCAATGTTCGGCCGAAGCCGAAGCTGATCTTTTAGTTTTAATAAAAAATAATATAAATTGTTTTTTTAGATCAATAAATTCAAACCAAAAAGTTCCCAGGAAAAAATTACACATTCCAAAAAGAAGGTGATACCCACACTTACTTACATATCTCATTGCCAAATTTAGAACTGCAATACCAAACTCATTCCAACGATAGAGTCAAAAAAGCAAGTAGTATTGTAATCAATTCTTTAAAATTAAACCAGAAAGCATGAACTCAATAACAAAGTAATTATTTACTTAAAGAAAATAACAATGTTATTAACATATATGTTTAACTTTTTGTAATCAAGATTAATCATATACTTTTTCTGAATAAAAGGACGTTATTGGAAGTAGTTCCTCATTTTGAAAAAAGAAGTTATACAATTTTAAAGAATTTATCTACACTAAAAACAGAATTTGCATGTTGCCAAAATTTTGTTAAACTGTTGTTAGGTATAAATTAACGATCGCACGTGAGCAGAAAATTGTGAGTGGAAGTTGAAATTACTGACGTTATCGTGAGTGAGTGTAAAAAAATTTTCGAGGGTGATTGTGCGTGAGTCATATTTTTGTTTTTCAATTTTGAATTGTTCTTTTTTTTTTTTTTTAATTTATATTTTCGTGGTTTATAGCTCCAAAATTATGACAAACCCATGATATCATAACAATTCGATGTTTCACTTTTAGGATTTTATTTCCGTATGAGTTTTGATCGTTATATTTGAGTGGCGTAGGAGAATTACGTGTGAGTAGAAGTTGAATTTACTTATGAAACTACTTCTTTTTTTTAAATGTAAGTAGTTCTTATTTTTTCTAGGGAACTATTTATTTATTTTTTTTGTGTAAGTACTTCGTGGTTTTAAAATGGAACTATTTCTTTATTAAAAAATGTATGTAGTTCTTAAAAATATAAAGTAAATGGTTCTTCGGTAAAAAAAAATAATCAATTCTAAAGAATCATTTATTTTAGTCTCACGACCTGTTAAAAGAATCGAGTAGGTAATCTAGTAAGGAATGGGTTCTGCCCAAAATGCTTGATTACAAACCCGCTTACCTTTTTGGAAATTTTTTGCTGGGTTATAAAACATAAACAAAATACAAATTTATAGGTATATTTTTTTTTGAAAAATCATATTTGGAAAATAGTTGTACTATTTTAAGTACAAAAAAAGAATAAAATATTTGTATTGTACTATATTTTATAGTCAAAGAAAAATAGTTGATCGATTTTTAAGTTGATATGGAGAAAAAAACTAAAACTTTAATAATTAAAATTAAAATTAAAAAGTTTGATATTGTCATGACAGAAAAACATTTTTTTCCGCATTCACACCATGTGAATTGCTTCGTCTATCAGAATACAGCTGTCCGGCAGCGCTAAAAAGCTGTTCGCTAGCTACACTAGTTGGTGGGGCTGATAAATATTTTATTGCTACAGCTTTTATATTTGTAAACGGACTTGAATTCCAATACTCAAATATATTTATATTTCGGAACCTAAAGGCTGCGTAATAAGCATTTTAATTTCTTTTTCAATAAAATTTTCGTTTGGTTCTGCTACTTCTAAGTCTGCTACTGCATCATGTCTATCCCAAATTGATGAACCTGTTATTCTCTTTTCAGGATTACTTACCACTCGAATTTTTTATTTTTTTTATATTTAATTATATCGCTTTAAATTTGATTATTTGCTTATAAGTCTTGTAGCTATATTTCTGGAAATTTGTTTTTAAACTCTTTTGGCTTTTTGAAATTTTTTCACACACATTGATATTTATATATCGTTGTTTTTTCTTTGGTATTCTTTCATATTCAACGTTGTATTTTTTATGTAGTTTTTTTTTTGTAAATTTAGAATAGTAAATATAATTACAGTTGTTATTTACTTGTGCTTTTTATAAATAATCATAAAAAGTTCGGTAGTTCTCCCAAATTCGGCCAAAATTTGGCCGAACTTAGCCGAACTTCAATTTTTGGCCGAACTCCGAAGCCGAAGCCCAGTACTTGGTCGTACACTACAAAATAATAAATATAGGCTCTCGTATGTAAAAAAGTATATGCTTTTCAAACAAAAAAAAATTTAAAAAACAAACATATTTCGCCACCTTTTATCTCTATTAAATTTTAAAAATTGTTAAAACAGGCCTATTTTCAAATTAAAAATTAAACCCTGAAACGCAAGCTAGAATAATGTTTTTTGCATTAATCTGCTAGAGAATCTTCCAAAGAAGATATTGATACGATAATCTTGGATAAGCTCCTCCTACTTCCTGAGATATGTCCATCCCGGACAGGGTTAATTTTACAAAAATCGGCAAAAAAAATTTAAAACGGAAAAACATTAATAGAAGAATCTTGCTTCTCTTGAAAAAAAAAACAGAACAGAGCCTCCTCTGGTGGCAATTATACCCACGATCCCCACGTGTAGTTAGCATTCTTCAACATTAAGTTGGTTGTTTTTACATTATAAAACGTTGAGCCTAATATTGGAACTATTTATTTAGAAATAGCATGAATCCACATGTTTTTCAAGTGATTTTTAAATCGTTTTGCATTTTAAAGTTTTTGAAACGTTAAACGTCAACTGTTGTTAAATTCTTTTATACACATCTGATCAGAGGTCATAAAATTTATTACACTTAAAAAACAAAATTACATATTTATTGCGAAAATGGCCTTTTTTCAGTATAGAATGGACACATACCACTTTCAAAATAAAATTTTTTCAAAAACTTTTGTACGCCAAATCATTCCCGAACTTCTTAAAAATGCAAATTACTTAATATTGGGTAAACTCTTTTTTGAATGTAATGATGCTTTTTGAGGTTAAGAAAATTGTGTTTCTTCCTTAAAACATATAATGTTCTTAAAATTGTTAATACCTTTTTGGTTTTTGTATTAAGCTCAATGAAATATTTTATTTGATATACTTTTTGGCCGAATTGATTGAGCGCTTTAGTTGTCACAAAGCGAAGTGTTTTTGAAAAAAAAACTTCTGCTGTAGAATGCTAGGAATGAAAAAAAAAATAAAGTTTTTTTGCACTTTATCAATTTAGTCCGTCGAGACGATTTACTCGAGATACCTTACTACTCGTATGTTTTCAAGCCATTTAAAAAAAAAAATGCGAAAAATATAATTAAATTTAGTAATATTTTTAAAAAGTTTATAAAAATTTTCAATTCTTTTGCAGAAGACGTTTCAACGTGAAACTTTGCATGTCATAGCTTTTATGTATAGTCAACCTACCCCTGTCCATCGTTCCTCTCAATTCATAAAACCTTGAGAAAAAAGAGGCAGTTTCAAGAGGTGTTGAACATTTTTGAAGTAGCTCATATATGTTTATTTTTAATTTTTGAATAACCGATAATCGTTAAAATTCAACATTGTTTTCTTTAATTGAAACCGCTTAACAAATTGTTAAATATATATTTAAATTCCCAGTGTAGAATAGCATTACCAGTATGGATAAAAAAGGAGTCTAAAAATAATTAAAAAAAAACCTAAATTTAATAAAAAAATATTTTATATGGAACATTTTTCATAATAATAATTTGCTCACACGGTATTACCCAGGGCCACCAGATTGCCAGTCAACCACTCTACCATTTGAACTATCTCGACATGTTATACCTGATAGATAAAAACATAAATGACTTGCTGGCACAAAATGTCATTACTTCACAGCTGACAAAAAATCAAAAATAAGTGGTTATATATGTACTTACTAGAAATAAAAAAATTATTTAGATATTACTTTATATTTAAAAAAAATGATAAATGATGGGTAACTCATTATTTTTTTGTATTGATATAATAAGAAAATTAACTAGTTATTAGTAAGTCTTTATTATTTATGTTAAAGTAATGCACAGAGTAAGCTAGTGTCATTACTGGTACTGTGAAACGTAATCACATGCCATTACTGTTTCTACACTGGGTTTATACACACCGTGTTATTTTGTTATTATTTACATTTGATATTTAGATTAGATGATTAGAAATCTATTGATTATGGCCTGTTATCTCTATCCCTCATAAAATTTAATTAAAAATTTACCTGTTTTTCAACGTGCTTTTAGTTTAAATTAGTTTTGCTACTTAAACGGTTGCAGTGAATCCTATTAAATATTTAAATTAAAATTTAACGATTACCTAAATATATATCAAAATATTTAGATTTAAATGGACATTACGACGCTTCCAGCAATATAGCAAACATTTGGGATTTTAATGGATTTAAATGGATTTATTAACCTGAAAATTTGTACGTACACAGTAAAAATTATCAACTTAAAATATCTAATTAAAGATTTGACTTGAATTTAATTTGTTTCTAAACAAATATTTAATTGAATCAATTAATATTTTAATTGACTTTTAAATATATAAATACATATTTTATTTTAGACGCAATGATCATATTATTTTTTCATACACTGTATGCATAAATAGAAAATTTTCAGTATAAAATACCAAATACATTTGAAGTTAACAAACAAAACAAGCACACACTCAAACAGACTCAGCATTGCAAAAATCACACATACCAACGTATAGATCACACACTTTTTTTGTGAGTATCAATTTTTTTTTGTAGAAGTTATTTATTACTTTTTTTTCCTTCTTGATTTTAATAAAAGGTTTAATTGATAGTATCATTGCCGTGATAGGTACGAAATCAATTAAAATATTAATTGATTCAATAAATTTTTTAATTGAAACCCGCATTTAGTTTTTCTGTTTAGTATTAATTTTAAATATACTATTTTGTATTGAAAAATTAAAAGCACATTGATTAAAACAAATTTCCTATTGCAAAACTTTTATAAAAATTCTTTGAATTTTTTGAGGAAACAAATTTTTTAATAAAACATTTTGTTAAAATCGGTCTTAAATCGGTAACATTATTTCAAAGGTAATTTTACTTTTTTCAAAGGGTATTAGAATTGTTTACCCAAATCCAGTTAGATTTTTTTTTAATTTCAACTTCCTTAAAACTTCGCTAAAACTTCTTGAAATCACTACCAGAGCAAATTAACAAAGGTTAAAAAATATGAAATCTCTTTAGCTTCCATGCTCGTTGTGAAAATCTAAATAATATCCGTATGCAGAAAAAAAAATATGGCATATAAATTTTCAATTAAGGACTTTTTAAAAATAAAATTTGATTTCAACTAAAAGTTAAAAAAGTTTTAATAAAAATTATATCAAACTTGTATTAAAGACAGAGTACCGTCTAGTTTACTCCCCCTGCTGTTTATTAAATAAACAAAATATAAAAAGGAGAGAGAAACAAAAAACGTGTATTGAATATCTACCAGAGGTGGAACTTGCACATAATAAACAAGTTTTCAATTTATTTTTTGATCAATGGTTATAATCTCTAACTTCAAGCTCATATATTAATTAGTTCTCATGTAGTGAGTAAATTAGTTTATATGAATGTTTGATGTTTGGCATAGGATTGTTACCGCTTTCAAAACGTGTTCTGATGATGGGAACCTAGAAAATTCCCGAAATAGATCTATCAACACATTCCTGAAAGGGTCAAATAATAAATTTAAAAACAAAAAACTCTATAGATTATTTGTTAGGACAATATCCTAATAAAGAAATATAGAGTATGGCCTCGAACTTGAATAATTTTTCATTTTCATTGCACAATTAAAGGTCGAAAAAACATAATTTTTATTTTTAATAAAAATTATATCAAACTTGCTATAAAATAATTTTAAGCACTTCATTTTTTATTTTTTTTATAAACTTTCATAATTTCATTAATTTTCGAACATTTGAAACCATTAGTTTTAAGATTTAATTCTCAAGTGTTTAACATATTTTATAAAGTCCTTTATTATTTCAATGTAGCCTTGTATTAATTTTGGACTTCTATGAAATTGTTTAACCTCTCTGCTGCGTAAGACGTACATATACGTTTAATCAAAACTATTATGTTGCGTAAGACGTATGTACGTCCACTCTACATTATTTTGACTACGAAGCGGTTCATTGGCTTTGTTCCAATCATAGCTGTTAAGTAATGATTACTAATCGTAATAATTAGTAATTAGATTATTTTTTTTTAAAGGTGAATTAATGATTATGTTACGATTATTTTCAGATTCGCACGATTACTAATTGATTACGATTACAGATAATCCAAAAATAATCAAGATTAATAAAAATTACGAGAAAATAATCAAAAATAATAAAAAGTAATCAAAAAAAAAAAAATTCGACTACTTTCAAAGATTACTTTTGATTGTTTTTAATTATTTATTTATTTGCGAAATTATGGCATTTTTCTACATGAAATTCTACCAGTATTTAATGTTAGTTGTTTTTTTAATTTTTTTTTTATTACTAGCTGTTTGTACCCGGTCTTGACCTGAACTCAAATACTTTTGAAATAACACATATTGAAAACAAAGATTTAAAATATATACCGATTTTTCTCCAATTCGTTATCTTTATTATTATGACAGCGCAGGAGCTCCTGCGACAGCTGCTGACGCCACATCACTCAGTGTGCCCTGTTTTTTTGATACTGTGAAAATTCTTAAAGCAAAAGTTTAAAGTTCTACTAAAGTACATGAATGTTTATAGTTTTCTAATAATTATGAGAATTTTCTTTCAAACTTGTCCAAAATTTGTATAAAAAGTAAAAAAATAACTGAATGGCTGTATATATAGTTAATCTAATATTATTTGCATTACATAAAAAAATATAAAGCGATCTTTTTAAAATTTATGCGGAATAAAAATAAAAATTTGTTAATGGAACATCCAAACTGGACCCTATAAATTTTAGAAATTGTCACACTTGGAAAAATAACATTTGATATCGGAAATCCACAGTTGGCCTTTAAATGGCAGCGGTATTAGTATTTGGTAACCTCGCCCTACACTCAAAAAAAAAGTTTGTAAAGTCAGCAAAAAATTTTGCTGAGTCAGCAAAATTTTAGTCAGAAGGGTGCTAGCAAAAAAATTGCTAATGTCAGCAAAATCTTTTGCTGAAAATCAGCGAGCTGATTTTTAGCAACTAAATTAGTAGAATCAGCAAAAGTTTTGCTTACACTTAGTAGATTAGAAATAAAAATGCCTTGCTAAAAATTAATAAGTTTTTTGCTGAATTTTAGTAGACTGAAAAAAACGCAAAAAATTTGTAGAAAAATTGTAATTTAGTTAATTTATTTGCTGAAAATCATAAAACATATTTTTGTGATTCTTTTAAAAATAATTTACAATAATTACGAAATATAATATAATAACAATAATTACAAAATATAATGACGACATGAATAATTTTAATATCTGAAAATATATATAACATAACAAAAGAAAAATTTTCTTTCAACTACTTACATCAATGGTTTTCTAAATGATGCTATCTTTTAAAGGACGCAACTGCAGAAGATAATTATAGAAACGAAACGAAAAAACAACTCTTTTTTTGCAATAAGAAAAAGGAACCATAAAAATCTACCTAAGATGTGTATCTTTGTCTTTGTCTTTCGCTTTACTCTGTCTACATGTCTGTATATGTTTGTTTGCAATTTGACCACACTAGATTATTAATCTATAAACATTTAGTTTAGAAATACATATTAGATTTAAATATTTTATTTTGTCTTTTATTTAATTAATAGACAATTATTTTCACAGGCCGGTGACAACGCAAAATTTAAGTTGTTTTAATCCTCAATTTTGTTTTATGCATGACAAACAGATACAAAAGTCTTCCATGATTAATTTTTTTATATGTCTTATTAGAGTTGTACTTTGTAGTATCATTTTCCTCTTCTCTACTACATCTTGACATGCCGCGACATCTGCTTCATTCTGCGTATATCTTTCAATCTGGTTGTCGTCCACACTATTAATGTGCTTATCAGCTCAATTTTTTTTAGCAAAATTAATTAGTAAAACATTAGTATAAAATTAGTAAAGCATTAGTATAAAACAGTTAAGTGCTGAATAAGTATAACAAAAATTTTTGCTGAAAACACGATTTTAGCAAAGAATTTTGCTTAAAAGTAGTATACCTGATTTACAAGACGTTTTACTAACTTTTCTACTAACTTATTTTTGTGAGTGTATTCATATTTCTATCTTAATATTTATTCAATAAAATAAATTTTAAAAATCTTTCCTTGCGTGAAAAATTCTTATCATATTTTTTCATTATCTTTCCAGATGCTAACATAAGGACTTAAAAATATTCCGTAAAATTTATTTTTAACTCAACTACAAATACTCTTTTTTTTATTGTAAACAAATTGGACAATCGATTTCAGCTGTAAATCGTGCTTCCATAGAAAACTCATCATAACACCACCAATAAAAATAAAATATACCAAAAATGTCCTGTAATTGTTGCAGTGTTACCCAGCGTAAAGCTTGGGTTTATGGTCTTGGCACAGTATTTATCGTTTTGGGCGTAATATTATTAGTTATGTGGTCCGATTGGTCTCGATCAATGGTCGAAGGTGTAAGTTGTTTTTAATTCAAAGTTTCAAATTAGTTTTTTATTCAATTTCTTTTTTTTTTTTCTTCCTGGCAATAGAACTTAAAACTAAAAGAAGGCACTGAAAGCTATGAAAGTTGGGTGGAAGCCCCCTTACCTATATATTTAAGTTTCTATCTGTTTAATTGGACAAATCCACAAGAAATACGAAATCCTAATGTTAAACCTAACTTTTTCGAAATGGGTCCTTATGTTTTTTTGGAAAAACATTTAAAGGAAAATATTACCTTCCATAATAATGATACAGTTACTTACTATGAAAAACGTACTTGGTTCTTTGACGAGGAAAAATCTAATGGTAGATTAGATGATATGATAACAGCTGGTCATCCTATAACAGCGGTAGGTGAAATTGGTTTTTATTTTTATCAATCATAAATTACTGACAAGGGAGGTATCGCTACCCGAACTAGCAGATTTTAATGAACTTTGGTTATGTTTTAAGGGAGAAAAAGACACGTATTTTTGCTGCCCAATCTCACGTTTTAGGGTTAAAAATTTATTTATTTTTGTATGAAAACTTGTAGCTGATTTACGAAAAACCAGAGTTATTTGTACGCAGTGTTAAAGTACTCAATAAAACAGAGTTGCCACATTTTTCAATTATTTGAAATATAGGGCAAAAGTCTCTGGGAAAATTCGCATAAAAGCCGAACGGTTCCAAATATCGGAAAAAGCTCAGACACCCACCCGACTAAATTAAATAGGCATTACTATGCATTATTTTAAGCTGAATACAACTAAAATTCCTTAATAAAATGCCAGATTTAATGTGACTCGAAACACACTTTTTTTTAATATCAAAATGTGAATGTGTCTTAAACAAACCTTTCATATGATACCAAAGTCGTCTATAATTACTTTTAATAGAACGAAATAAACCGAAAAAGACGTAAAATAGAGTACTTTTGACCCCCACTTAGTAACACCTAAACATGAGATTGGGCAGCTAAAAAAAACATGGGTCCCTAAAATTTGTATTCTCTATAACATATCCATAGTTCATTAAGATCTGCCGGTCTGGGTCGTTATACATCCCTTTTGAGTCATTCCAAACATTTTCGATACGGTCTTCGGATAAGTTTCTATGAATATCGATATTCAATGTTCCTGTGATATATGTGCTCTATTAAGTTTTTAAAAACTCGGCGCTGCTCGCGTTGAATAACGACTCAATGTACGATATTTTTTTTTTATCCAAAATGAGAGAAATAAATAAACTGCTCTAACTGTTTTAAGTTTTTATTCGATTTTTACAAATCCTATCTCATATGAAGGATTGGATCTTCTACTTTTAAATATTTGTAAGAAAATCATACAGTCTTTTTAGAGAAAGTTTTGCAAAAATGTAAAAACGCAGTTTCAAAAACTACATCTTTGATTTTACTTAAACAACTTGTGGTGATAGATTGTCTTGTCTTTTACAACACTTCCAAAATTCAGAGTGAGATCTCCATTGGTTTAAAACATATACAGGCAGAAATTTCCAACCGTACAAAAAAAAAAATAGTACTGGCAAACCACTGTTATTTTTGTAAATTCCACCCTTTTGGAAATCACCAAAGGTGCAACTGATATTATACTAGAATTACGCAGTTTTGTTTGAAAAGCAAGTGTTGTGCCAGTACAACCCACACTTTTATTTTCCAGTATGGTTTTTACCAATGTTACAACCATTCACTAGCGACAGAGTTTAATATTTTATTATACTTCACACGTAAAATCAGAAATTATTTATATAAAAGACTATTGTCGAAATGGATCGCCGTTTTTTAATTGTGTGAGTTTTAATACAAATTTGTCAAAATTGATTGAACTTTTGAATCCGCCAAATTTTTTAAATTCCCGACATTGAGCATAAGGTTATCATTGTGTCAATCAAGTATCAGAATAATACTTTCAATATTGTTAATCCAACGTTCTGCCAACTCATAACCGACAGTCGCCGACGCTGTTCCAGCATTGTGCCAATTGTGTTTTTTTGCTTGTGTATTTACATTTTAGTAAGAAATTCTCATATTTTATTTCTTAAAGAGTATAATTTTCTTAAAAAATTAAGATGCGATAGATCACGAACTAAACTGAATTTCAAAAAACTTAATATGACAAATATATCATAGGAACGTTGAACACCGATGTACTCACTTTCAATGAAATCTAAACTCGCCTAATCCAAAAACGACTAAAATCGAATCGAAATTTTTTGAAATGACTCTACTTTAACCAATCTGTTTTATTTTTGTTAGACCGTGGCCGATGAAATGCGTCATAAAAATAAATTAATTAAAAAAGTAATTAATTTTATGTTAAATCATGAGGGTGGTAAATTATATACCACTAAATCCGTGGGTGAATGGATTTTTGATGGCTATCAAGATGATTTGGTTGACTTTTGAATCTTTTTAATACATCAGCAATTAATATTCCTTATACGAAATTTGCTTGGATGGCCGATCGTAATGGTTCCTTAGAATATGATGGCTCTTTTACCATACACACTGGTGTCGAAGATATTACCAAATTGGGCCTTTTAACACATTGGAATGGTAGAAATGAAACTGGCTTTTATAAGGCACCTTGCGGTAATGTTAATGGTACTACGGGTGATATTTTTCCACCCAAAATTGATACTAAAGCTGGAATCACTGTATTTGTCACTGATGCTTGCCGCTATTTGAATTTAAAACCTAATGGTACCTTAGAAAGACATGGTTTAACCGCTGTGCAGTGGGTGGCTACTGAAGAATCTTTAGATTCTGGTGAAAATTATCCCAATCAAAAATGTTTCTGTGATTCCTCTATGGATGAATGTCCCAAAACTGGTGTGGTAGAGTGTAAAAAATGTCGTGAAAATGCTCCCATATATGCTTCCTATCCTCATTTCTATTTGGCTGATGACTCATATAAAAATGCTGTAGAAGGCATAAAACCAGATCCTGCAAAACATAGATTTACGATATCTATTGAACCCGTTACAGGTATTCCCTTGCAGATTGATGGACGTTTACAAATGAATATGATGATGACTGCTGATAATGATTTTGAGTAAGTTTAGAATAAAGTAAATTTGGAATGAACGTTTGTTATAAATAATATTTTGTTTTAATTTTAGTATATATCGCGGTATTAATGAATTTTTAATGCCACTATTTTGGTTTGAGCAACATGTCGATTTGACTGCAGATTTGGCCAGCAAAGCTAAGGTAATTACTTATTTGATATACCAAAGTCTGCTAGATTTTGTGCAAAATTTAAATCTAGTATTCACACCAAAGTCCGAAATATTTTAAATTTTCACTCTTAAGGCTGAAACATAATTGGATTCAGAGACTTAAGTCAGGTATTGGTGTGAAAGAAAAATTTAGAAATACAATTATTTAAATTTAAAATTTTTTTGTTTTCGTTTCATACCACCACCTAACTTCAGTTAATTAAGACAATAATGTTTCAACCTGAAGTCTCCAAACTGACTCTAAATAGGTTTCGTTATAATTTAAATTTAATATTAAAAAAAAAACTAAATTCGGTAAACTTTACGATGCTATTGTGGAAGAACTGGCAATTTTTGTTATATCTAAAAAAACCTCAAATTGGATCAGTTCACGCACAAATTTAACACTGACGCACAGTGGGAGATCTCACACATTTTATGGAAATAATTTGGCCATTTCTTACTTAGTGCTCCGATTGCAATGAAATGGCATAATGTCGAGCTTAAGTTTTGATTTTGAACCTTCCAGAACCACTGGTCGGCTATTGACCACCCAAAATATGGAACTTTTGGTATATAAAATTTCGAGTGCTCGCCATATTTATGTTCCTAATCCTATTTGTATTCTGCTAGTAGAGACTAACAAAGACATGCTTATATGTGTGGGTTATCTCTAATAGTTCCCGAGAAATTTCGAAATTAGTTTTCCAAATATATTGATGTTTTATCTGGTGTCGCACAAGGTAGTCATCTTGGACCTCTATTATTCACATTATTTATAAATAATCTTCCTTCAGTTATTACGCATTCTAATACTTTAATGTATGCAGACGATGTAAAAATTTATCTTTCATTCAACAATTGCAACTATCAAATGCTACTACAGAATGATATAAATCGTTTTACTACTTGGTGCAAAATAAACTTAATGAGCCTTAATGTTAAAAAATGCAAGTACATGATATTTTCTAGATCCTCTCCTATTAATGGTTGCTACGTGATGAATGATGCTTCTATTGAGTTAGTGGAGTCATTTAACGATCTTGGCATTCATTTAGATATAAAGTTAGACTTTAGATCTCACATATTTTTAACAATAAATAATGCTACTAGTGTACTTGGATTCATCAAACGCTGGAGCAAAGAATTTCGTGATCCATATACTACAAAACAATTATTTACAACGCTAGTCAGACCAATTCTAGAATGTGGTTCTTTCGTGTGGGACCCTCAGTACCTTATCCATTCAGATTCTATTGAATCCGTTCAAAAACAATTTTTATTATTCTGCCTTCGCGGCTTGGATTGGAATCCAAATATTAATCTGCCCTCATATCAAGTTGATGAATGGAAGTCTTTATTTACCATATCTGCTAAGTAAAGTAAATATGAATATTCCCTTTCGTTGTTCAAGAAATTATGAATTTTTAAATATTAAATATCATAAATCTAATTTTGCAAACTTTGATTCATTTTGTAGAACTTGCGATGAGTTTAATATGTTCTTTCAGTTAATTGATTTTAATAAAAGTTTAGATATTGTAAAGAGAGATATTATCTTATATTTAAATTCCTTAAATTAAATAAGTAATTTTAGTATTTCTATTGTAAAATAGTTTAATATTTGCTAATTGTTCATGGTCTGCACGGATTATCTTCATAGACTTAAATAAATAAAATAAATAAAATTTCCCATTTGAAATGGGAATTTAAAAATTTGGTCCGACTCAGGTCCAGTTTTTTGCGAATAGCGGGACGAAATTGGGGACAATTTCTTTTTTAAAATATTGGTTATTTACCTGAATTAATTCTTTATTAAATAAAAAAAATTAATGCAATATCTTGTTCCACTCAAAAACTACATTCGTTTAAAGTAAAAATTAAAAAAACCGATACCTATTAAATACCGTTAACATAACCGTTTCAAATTGATAACCGATACAACACTTGAATTTTAAAATAGCGATATAAAGCCATCGTTTCCCTTAATGCCGGTACTATACCACAAATGAATCGGTTTAAAAAAAATATTTTGTTTTTTATAAAAATATTGCTGCTTCGAACAACTGTTACAAAAATACAGTATTTTTCTTCAGTTGTTTTTTAAAAATAACTGTCATAATGGTTTTTTTGTATTATTTCATAGAAAAAACTACTGTAATAGCAGCTAAAAACAACAACTACTGATTACTACACAAACAACTGACATGCAGTAAATGTAAAACTTTTTTGAGTATTAGAATAACATGCCCTATATATCCTAAAGCAATTTAGTTACTAATTTTCAGTGAATGATAATTAATATTGGCATTTTAAAAAAGCTTGGGCTTGAGGTAGAACAATATTCTAACTAAATATATTAAAATATAGATAGTCCGAAAAAACAATTTTTGTATTTTTAATACAAAAACTAAAACATTTTTTAGCACAAAATATCAAAAATTCACGACAATCATCCAGTATTTGACGGAGTTTTCTACGATGTGAAGATTTTTCTTGAAACCAATTTTTAAAAATATTTTATAACGAACCCTTTCTATCATCAAACCGAACAAACTTTTCTAAGAGAATTAATAACAGATTACCAACCTTGCTGATGATATCAATAAAATATGCACACGACACGGAAATGACACGGAATGAGTTGGTTGATCGGAAATCTTATAGAAAAGTTCTGAGTTTTCTATAAAACCTATAATTACAACATTTTATGCAAACCCAAGAAATAAAACTCTTTACAAAACCAAAAATTTCGAATTTAGTATTTTTGCATTCAAACTAATTTTTTTCTCAAAAATTTTCTTTTTTCCTTTCAGCTTGCTATTAATCTAGAAGATTATGGTCGTTACCTTGGTATTGCTCTGACCTGCTTGGGTGGTATCTTCTTTATTGTTGGCATTGTTCTGACCCTAACCAAAAAATGGAAACGTATACCCAATGACGATGAAGATATGTTGACTAATTAATTTTTCCAACAATAATTGATTTATTTTTAAACGTTAATTATTATTTGTTGTTTGGTCACATAGTTTATTTTGTGTTGTTTTTTTGTTTCATACAATTTTAGTCATACGCTTTTATTAATATTCATTTATTGTGCCAAAATTTTATGTTATTTTAAATAGTGTTTTGTAAATATTGAAATTATTTCCTCGTATATTTTAATTTTTCATTAGTTTTTTATGTAGGTATTTGGTTTTTGTTGCAACATTTCATTTGCCATTGGAGGATCCGAACCATTTAGTACATATTATGTTAATATTTAAGTTTTTAGTTTAACTTTTAAATACATTTACTTAATATAATTCCATATATTATTATATTGTGATAGTTTTTTAAGTTGTAAAACAAATGCAAAAAAATTTTAATAAATATATTTTTTTTATAAAAAAAAAGAAATGTTATAAGAAATAATATAAGAATAAGAGCTAAGCTAGCACATAAATTTTGAATCTTTTAACGGGGATATTGAAGGGTTTTCTTTTATGAACATAAGCGGTGAGGATTTGTGGAATGCCTTGTTGAAAGCTAAGTCAAACGCTATGGGGATTGGCGGATTCCCAATTAAATTTATAAAACTGGTTTTTCCATATATCTTGAAACCACTTTTACATTTGTTTAATATGATAATAACCACCTCTTCATATCCTGATAAATGGAAGCTTGCCCGCGTAGTTCCTATACCGAAGAAGGGTTCTGAAACTGATTTTCGACCTATTAGTATTCTTCCTGCTCTTTCTAAGATAATGGATCACATTTTAAAACTCCAAATCTTAGATTATGTTGCGGAAAATAATCTTATCACAACACTTCGTCTATGCTTTTGGGTATTACCGAGACTGTTAGAAAACATTTAAATGAAAATAGGGATTGCATATTGGTATCTCTGGATCTTGCAAAGGCTTTTGACCGCCTTAATCATAACATTCTTATTGGTAAACTGAAACAGCAATTTGGCTTTTCAGTTATGACTTGTAGGTTAATATACTCTTATTTGCAAGGAAGATCACAATTGGTAAGTGTGGCGTGGTATTAATTCTAGTATCGCCTCTGTCTTTTCTGGTGTCCCGCAAGGGTCCGTTATTGGGCCAATTTTGTTTTTGCTGTATTTAAATGATTGTGCTGATTCTTTGGATTTGCACTTGGTAAAACCGTTTATTTTTGCTGATGACATTCAGCTATAATTTGGCAATTGCAGGGATTTCCCTGCTGTTTTGGAGACGGTTGTGAATTTTACACTGGATAGACTGCATGATTGGATAATATTAAACGATTTTTCGATAAATGCTATTAAGACAAAGGCAATAATGTTTCGAACGGGTTATCGCAGAATTGCTTACCCTCGGATAGGAATTTGTGGAACCGATATAGAATATGCTGAATCGCTTAAATGTTTGGGTGTTGTAATTGACCAATATCTAAATTTTAGTGAACAAATTGATGTTGTTTCATCTAGGGTAACTTTGGGACTCAGAAAACTTTACAATTGTGGCTTGTATTTGCCTGTAAGGGTGAAATATATTCTTGCTCACACCTTGTTGATGTCGCATGTTAATTACTGCCTTGAGGTTGATTCTGGTACTTTTGGGTATAATATAGTGCGGCTTGAGCTAATTGTGAAAAGAATTGTGCGGTTTGTATATGGAATTAGATTTCGTGATCACGTATCTAGTGCAGTTATTAACTTTCTCGGTTGCCCCCCTAACACAGTATATAGAACTTCGCAATTTATTGTTCTTTTATAAGGTCATTAGATCTGGTGTACCCAATTACTTACGTTCTGAATTTATATTTTCTAGGTCTGAGAGAAACCCTCAGATAGTTGAACCACTTATAAACTATACAATCTTTGAACGATCTTTACTTATTAGAACTGCTAGAAGCTGGAATTTTTTGCCTTTGAATTTACGTACTTTTACATTATCGTATAATGTTTTTAGGAACAGACTTTTGTCACATTTCCGGGACACTCTATGAATGAGTGTTTTTAAATTGTTTTAGGTCAGGCTTTCTCCAGTATGGACTTTTTACATTTTCCTAGTTATGTTGAAACAGCTGAACCATATCCAAAAATAAAGTGTACAATTTATAGCTATTGCTATCCTGTTCTAAGGATATTTTCGTATTTTTTTATATATATATATACTGTTTATTGAATTTAATCTAAGCTATTTGTAAATATATTCTTGAATTTATGTAGCACACTAGCAATACGTCTTTGGCCTTTAAGGCTTATTGTATTGCAAATGAATGAAATAAAAATAAATAAATAAATAGAAATTACTTGAAATCAAACAAGTAAATGAATTTAAAAAATATCTGAATATTTACTTGAAAAATCCAATCCTTGATATACGATTTTCTTATATTTTGAGGGAAAACAAATTCCGTTTGGATTCGAAGTTTATTTAAAGCTAGAGGGATTATACTTTTAAGAAAGCATTAAATCATTAATCAATAACACAAGGCAACAATTTTGAAAAAATTTTAGGGGCTTTGAAAACCACTATACAATTTTGATGTATTGTGGTCCCAGTAGTACAAATATGGTTCAATTTTGAAATTCTATGGAGAGGTTTTTTTTTTAAAAAATTTTTAATTAAAATTATAAATTTTTTTAGACGTGTCTCCACATAATTAATGATAACTAAAAAAAATTAGTCCGATATTATTCAAATAAATTTAGAAAAACTGAAATTTACATAGCCTTTAATCCGTTAATATATTGCGTTTCAATCGGCTCAGTAGTTTTGGAGTTATAATAAAAATTGAGGGAAAAAAATATTTTTTTTACGTGAAAATAGTAAATTTTTTTGGTTAAAAAAAATCATAAAAAATCGAAAACGGCAAAAATCGTTCAGATTTATTGCTTTATCGCAAAGCCACATGTAATAGGAACAAAATGAGATATCGATCATAAAAATCGATTGATTTTTTTCGAATTTATTCACAATTAAGTGAATTCGCTCATTTTCACCAAATTTTAGTTTTTTGTCTGATATACATAAAATTGAGTAGTTAATGTTCTTTTTTCGATTGATTGAATTTTGAAAACATTTTCCCCATGCTATGTACAAATTTTCACATCAAAAATGCATTACATAGTAACATTCGTGTATTTTTTGGCAAAACCCTACCTAGAATATACTGATTCTATTCTTCGGAAAGACATTTGTGTTGGATGAGCTTAAATGTAAATAAATAAATAAATTAAATAGTAGAAAATTTATATTTTATTATTCACATTTATTATAATAAATAAAACAAGAAAATAAATAAATAAATATGTATTATAAACTACAAACTCTGAAATTTTCTTTTAGTCGATTTTCTACTATTGTTGAATAACGAAGTGTTACTCTGAATACTCCAGCAAAAATCAGCCATCATGTGTGCATCCCAGCGACCCTGGTATCGTTCCTCCATTGTCCGGATATCTTGGTGGAATCGTTCGCCCTGTTCTTCACTCAAGTCTCCTAGATTTTCAGGAAAACGATCTAAGTGACTGTGCAGGTAGTGTAATTTGATGCTCATGTTGCATCCAAGATTCTGGAAGTGAGTTAACATCTCTTAAACGTGCGCAACGTAATCATCACCCTTGTTATTTCCTAAGAAATTTTGAATAACCCATACAAACGAATCCCATGCATTCTTCTCAATTTCTGACATTGAACTGCCAAATTCAGTATCGTTCACCAATTTGCGAATTTGTGGGCCATCAAATATGCTTTTTGTACTTAAACAAAAATAACACTCGGATGCGTGGTTCGCTGTTTCTCTCCATAGCATAGGCTTCAAAATTTCCAAGTGTCGTCTGTAAAATGAAAAAAAAAATTGAAATGAGGAATATGAAGAATTCAAATTTAAATTAAGAAATATTGTAATTATAAAATATTGCAAATCTATTAATTTATACTTACTTTACGTTAGAAGACTTCATAGATAAATTCAATCGACATGGAATGCATATAGTACTCGGTGTCCAATGCTGGTTCAAATTGTGCGGATAGATATTATAGCAATCTTGATATGACTTTTGCAATGAAGTTAAGAAGCACTTCCGTTTTTTCCCGGTGATATATTGGCCGCACACATAACAAAATAAATCTGGATCGTTTTTACATGAAAATGTTCTGGCTTTCTGGCTCATTTTTATTAATATTTGAAAATTGTTTTTAACTTCTAAGCTGTATGATTCTAATTTTTGTGTAGGTATTAAATGATGTTTGCGTTATCGCAAACACTTCTTGAATGAAATAAAAAGGGTCAAGGAGATCTTATAAATACTGATACTATAATTTGGGATAACCCTTTGTGTGGATACAGTTTGTGTGTGCTGCAAATTTTTTATTATTCCCAAGAATCCTAAAAAACATTAAGGACTTTTATGAAAAAAAAAAAATATCCGTTACAGGTAGCTAACGGAAAATAAGAGCACTTCAGCGTACACGCACATTTATGAGCGTTTTATTACTATCCTACCGCAATCGTAAAAATTAAACAATCTTTTGTTTATTACTTATTTGTTTTTAATTATTAGAATCATAAAAATGTCATAGAGGTTTTTCCCAAAGGGGTTTTGCCAAAATGCGTGTCGTAAAATGCACCTGAGTTTTTATGTTCTGCATTTTCATTATATAGTAGGTACAATTTTCTACAGTGCTTGTAAATATGCGATACCTTCAATTAATTGTAAATAAAAATGTAAAGCATGCATCCATTTTTATGATCCATATCTAGTTTAATTCGCATGATATGTAGCTTTACTACAAAAAAATAAAAAGTAATATTTTTTGCAGTTTTCGATTTTTTCCAGATTTTTGTTTTTCAAATTTTTTTTTTTTTTTAGCATTTTTTTTTTTTTTTGCTAACAATTTGTTTCATAACTTTGAAACTATTGATCGCATTAAAAAAATTTGTACACGTTCTTTAAAGATATTGTAAACCTTAATTTTTGTAAATTTAATTTGACAAAATCGGACTAGTTGTTTTTGAGTTATGACAACATAAGTGGAGAAATGGCTCAAAATAT
The DNA here is from genome assembly GCA_021234595.1 of Delia radicum. Taxonomy (NCBI): domain Eukaryota; kingdom Metazoa; phylum Arthropoda; class Insecta; order Diptera; family Anthomyiidae; genus Delia; species Delia radicum. The sequence goes on along the minus strand of CM037854.1, from coordinate 35,213,343 downwards.
TGTCAATTTTAAAAAAAAATTTTTTTAAAAAAAAATTATCCATAGAATTGAAAAATTTTACCATTTTTGTACTTAGGCAGCCATGATGCATCAAATCTATATAGTGGCTAGTCAAGCCTTTTTTTGCTGTTGACCTGTGTTATGATTTATATCATTAATCTACATTGTTTTTTTTCTTTTTTTTTTATTTCTTCAATTTATTTCTTCATTTAGGCCATATATGGCTATTAAAAGCTACTAAATAATGCAGAGTATACAAAATGATAAATAATAAAATATAAATATAATATATAAAATAATTTATGCAGAAAAAAGTAAATAAATAAAGGATACAAATAAAATGGCATTATACGCAATCACCATATTCCTTTAGCAATTAGCAGGCTGTAGCAGGTAGAGATAAAAAATATTTAAAAAAAAATATATACATATAAAAGAGAATTGAAAACGATCAAACAAGAAAACGAAAACTCTAAAAAATCAAGTCATGTTCAGTTCAAGTCTTAGTCTAAATAGTTCAGGCGAAAACGAAAAGCACCTCATATTCCTAGGTAAGTGATTCCATAATCGAGACATTCTCCTCTGAAACGATCTATCATAAATATTCGCATGACAAGGAGGGTAAATTAATTGCTGGTTTCTTACGCGCTGACTAAAGTGGAAATTCGGGAAAACCATTTAGCATTGTTTTATTGAAAAACAATAAGATCCTAATATCGACATAGTTCCGAAAAGAAAAGCTTAGAAACTTGATCACATAAGGAGGGATATGCATAGCCCGTAGACAAATCTAACAATTCTACTAAAAATTTTAAAAAACTTCTCAAATTCACCATCGGTAGTACCAGAGAAAACCTCAACACAATAAAGTATATGAGGCATTAACAAAGCTTTAACAACGCGTACCTTAATGGATAGTGGAAGATACAAATCCAGAGAATATAGTCTTCTTAATAAAAATGATATTTTAGAAGAAACACTGTTAGTATGCGGCGAGAAACTTAAACTATTATCTATGACAACTCCAACCCATTTCATTCTGTCAACAAAATCTACTCGCATTACACTCCTAATGCCAAAAATAACGATTTTATAACTAAAATTCAAAATGACATATCATCAAGTGCATAATTTTCATAAAGCAAAATAACGTATCATCACACTTTTATATAAGAAAACACAATAGTACACACTGCACAGTGGGATATATCACAAAATTTTTGTAAATAATTCGGCCATTTCTTACTTAGTTGTCTGATTGCAATAAAATTTGGAACAGGCTTAAGTGACGTGATATCAAGCTTAAGTTTTGATTTTTATCCTTCCAAACCCCCGGGGCCGGCAATATGACCACCCGAAATAGGGAACTTTTTGCAAATAAAATTTTGAGTGCTCACCATTTTTTTAGGGATTTTTTCCCCAAAAAGCACCAACAGTCTTTTACCTTCAGGTAAATATTTTCTTTCTGAACATATAAAGTGTGCATACTATGCTGAAAGGTCTTTTTATATACAAGTTAGTTGTGTTAAAAAAATTTTGTTGACACATTTTTAAGGCAAATATCAATGTTAAAATACTGTTAAAAGTTGTGCACGCCTAAAATTTGGCAGCGGAAGCGGTTGTAGAAGAAGAAGTAATAAGAAGTAACTTTTGAAGATGTTCTGTTAATTAGTTATAAACATGCCTTCGTTGGAAAGGAAATTAGATTACGACATTTTAAAAAGAATTCCATTTAGCACTCTTGGTAGATCAAAAACTTTGGAAATCCTAATAGAAAGCTAAAAATTTCAGTTTTTGTTAAAATGCAAATTTTCACTACTCAATAAAATATTTATTAATAGACATGATCCAATGATTTTTTGGACTTAAATAGGCTTTTAAGTCAACCATGTGAAATTGATGTCCGAATTTATAATCCCACAATTCTCAAAAAAAAATTTATTTCCGCCCATGGAGTCAGGAAGGTTCAAAATCACAACTTAAGCTCAATATTAAGTCACTTAAGCCTGTTCCAAATTTCATTACTATCGGATTACTAGGTAAGAAATGTCGCGAGTTATTTCCAAAATTTATTTGATATATCCCACTGTGCCCATCGGCGCCTTAGCACAATAAATTGCATAAAATATGCATTTCATTTTAATGCTGAAAAAAAAGTCATTACGCAATTATAAAGTAGGGGAATATACCATTAAATGGTGATAATCTGTTGAACATTAAATAAAATACGAATATTCAAATTTACGCACTTTTTGCATTTTTCTCATTTTTCAAAAAATAACTGAATCGCGCAGAAAACCGTGGATTTTTCGAAATTTTAAAAACTAAAAACACAGTGTAGAGTTTCTAAATACAAAATTTAATTTATTTTTATATTTAAATGACAATTAAAATATCAATTGATTCCATAAAAGATTTGTTTAAAAACAAATTTAATTAGAAATTTTAGGTTGAAAATTGTTTCTGTGTAACGATGACTATCGATCTTAATGGACGTTTTCAAATTTGAAACGTTTCGCGGAATAATTAAAGAGTTGTTTCGCGATATGGGCATCAAAATTCTCAAAACAATGAGCACATTACGCTACAAGTAATTTAAAGTATGTTGTGCAGTAATTATGAACTACTAATGCAACTTTAATGGTAAGTGGTAAGATGATGCGATTTGTGTTATTAATACAGTATTGCCCATCACGTGGTGATAAATACAAATTTTGCAAAAAAGTTAGGACCTTTATGTAAAAAAAATGTATATGGATTTGCCTGGAGCAATGCCCTTTACAAAAAAATAATTTTAATATTTTTGACGGTTGATTTTTTAAACAACCTACCAAAATTACTGCATTTTGGTAACATTTATATGCATTTATATGCAATTGTTTCGACTTTCTGGCAAAGTGTGAGTGTGTATCAAAAGATACCATGGATGGTGACCAATTCGAGTATCGGTAAGGATAACAGTTAATCGTGGATGTGCCAGAAAACGAAACCAGAAAACGAAAACGACTTTACATGATTAGGTGTGCCAGATTCCGATATCGCAATTTTTTTGCTTGTTTTAAATCGAAAGTAAATAGAATGTGGATTTTTTCCTAGAAATGTTTGTTAAATAATAAAAAACACACTTATTATTAAAAAATTTAAATGTTTTTTTATTTATTTTAAGTCAAAAAGCAATCATTTAATAGCTTTTTTAATTTAAAATAAAAAATAAAAATAATTTCATCAAATTGCATGTATTTTAAAAAAAGAATTTTTTTTGATAAAATACAAGAGATGTTTATTTTTTGGAACAAAACTTAGAAAATACAAAAAAAGAGCGTTTTTAAGAACACCGATTTAAACATGATGCGTTTTCAAAAATTTTGCGTTTTGAAAACGACTCGAAAGCCAGCACATAGACGAATATCTTTTATTTCGATTGCGGTTTTTAGCGTTAACGTTATTTTACATATTTCGGTAACGGTATTTTAGCGGTAACGGTATTTATGTTATTTCGGTAACGGGTTTTCAGTTATTCCGGTAACGGCATTTTAAGGGTAACGTTACTTTAGTTATTCATTTAATGTCAATGTACACTAGGGTAGCCAGATATTGAATTGACAAAAAAAGTACATCAAAGAAAAAAAAGCAGTACAATTAACAAAAAAAAAGTACATTTGTATTTATATTGAAAACGTCCTTAAATTCATTAAATAACATAACAAAAAATAACATATACTTCAGTAAAGAATATAAAAATGAACAAGATTATATTAATATGTTTAATACTAAATATCACTTTTTTGTTGAACATTTCGGTTTGGTTCGTTTATATAATTATTAAATAATTATATTTTATTTCTTTTTTAAATAATTCAAAAATTTATAAATATTTATCATCCTTTAACAATTCCATTTTTGCCATTTTCAGTTTTTAAAAAATTAAAAAACTGTACACATGTAAATTCAAAATTAGTTCTAGTTCTCTCTAAATTTTGAATTAAAAGCGTGTTTCTTTACTTTCTCAGTTGCCGCATTTGAATGTGGTATAGAAAAAATAAACATACAAATTCCAAAAATATTTACGATTTGTTGTGATTAAGAGATTCATCACAATGCTGGCGACTGACTATTGATTAATATAAAGAAGAAAAGTCGTCACGACTGGCGATTTTTTGCTTCTCATATAAAAACACGATAAAATACTTCTGTTAGTCGCCACAAATGTGTTCAGGTTGTAAAGACATTTTAACAGGGCGCTTCTAACTGTGTGAATCTTTCTGCACTGAAAAAAAAATGTTACTAAAGATACTTAACAGGGAAAAAAGTACAAATAAAAGTACAAAAGGCAAAAAAAAAGTACTTTAGCGTACTTTTTTAGGGGTTATGCAGAAAACAGTACATTGACTAAAAAAAAGTACGCGTACTGGTGAAAAAAGTACGTCTGGCGACCCTAATGTACACCAATATTTTTATCCCCATTATCCCGGAATTCCAATAACTGGCTTGTTTATGATCAGACTTTAGGAAAATATATCTATTTACAACAATTTTTCTTTTCAGATCTTGTCAGATCATTTCGGTAACGGAATTTAAAGATTCGCTTTCAGCTTTTTGTGCATTTTTCAAACTCTGAAAATATGGATTTTTGAAACTCTTTTGAAAAATGTTACCAAAGTTTAATTTTTTAGTTCCTTCTTACGAATATAATTTTAGAAAACATGGCAACCCTGATCAAAAAAACTAACGAAATGTATGCAAATCTTTTAGGTGAAAAAGTAAAAACTTAGCTAGCCCTATTTTACCACTTTTTTGGAGTAATATTTTAAAATAAAAACCTTTAGAGATATAAAAATAAAATTTCGCCTCAGGGAAAAATCCAATAGCAGGGATTCTATTGGATATCACACTTTTGGATACCAAAAATATCCTTTAAAATATTTAGAAATAATAACAAATTTTATGTTTTTTTTTTTTTTTTATTTTACATTTTATTTAAAATTTTTATATAAAAATCTTATAACTAAAAACAGTTTTGTATTAAAAAAAATATAAATTTTCAAAAAAAAATCTGTTTACAATTTTGTGCGTTTTTTCTGAATATGTATTAATAAATTTTAATCTATAAATCCAAACAAAACATTTTTTGTTACTGAAGTTACACAAAATATAAGTTATAAACCAAGTTTTTAAAAAACGGACCTTTGCCATTAAAAAACAAAAAAAAATGATAATTAAAACCAAAAATAAAACTTTAATGAGAAAAAGAAACCATAAAATTTAAAAAAAAAAAACTTTCAAAAACAAACTTTGTAAAACACTAAAATTTACGTTAAATAGTAATATTCAAGATTTATTTTTAAAATTAATCAAAATGTTCTAAATATTAAAAAAAAAAGTGTTTAACAAAATATTGTTTTAAAAAGTTTTTAAATTTTTATTAAAACTTTGTGACTTATAATTAAAAATATTTAAAGAAATTTTCTTTTAAAATTTTAACGTTAAAATAATTCAATGGGAATGTTTTTTTTTTAATATTTTTTAAGATATTTTACTTTTTATATATATAATTTTAAAGAACAATAACATTTTTTATATATTTTTTATTATTTTTATAAGAAAATACATATTTTTATATATTTTTTTGAATAAACTTATCGTATACAAAAATTTTTTTTCAACTTTTTTTTTATAGAATTTTTCAAATTTATGTTTATTTTTTTTTATTATAAATGCAACATTGTTTTTTTTTTTTAATAAAAATAAATAGAAAAATATGGCAAAATATTTTATTATTTTTTAAATAGGTTTTAAACACATTTTGAAATTTAGCCATAGATTTTCATAAATAAAATCTATGCAAATTTATGTGTATATTGGATTTCTTTAAAAGAAAGGGAAAAGTTTGATTTTTTATTTTTAAAAAATTATTAAAATGTTGCTAAGTTGTTTTTGTTTTTTATCAAAGTATTTAAATTAGTTGCTATTTTCTTATTTTTTGTTGTTTTTAAAATAATATTCTTCATACATTTTATGTATTATATTTACGGTGGGGCAAGTTTAATGCAATTTTTTTTTTACTATAAAATAAATTTTGTATAAAAAAAATATATATTAATTTTGAAAAGAAATATTCGTTTTCAATATAAATTTTCTTAAAGAAAAAAATGTCATAAACTAGGAGTTTTATTTTTTATTTATAAAAAAAAATTTTGTTCATATTTTTTTGTTACTAAGTTACAGTGTACAAAAAAATTATTTAGTTTTATAAAAGTTTTATTTTAAATTATAATAATGAAATAACTTTATTTTGAATTCTTACACAGACTAATTAACTAATTAAGTTTTCTTCACAAAGTGAATAAAAATATTTTTAAATTTTATGAAAAAGCTTTCTTATTTTGATGAAACTTTTTCATTGGGCGTATGAACTCTGTCTTAGTCTAGAAATTTGCGATTTGAAGAACTTGAAAGTGTTCAACAGATATTTTATATTTTTAATACAGACGAAAATCTTATGATATTTTGATAAAAACCTTTAAGTATGTTCCATCAAAGTTTTTGTGTAATTTATGTACGCTTTCGTTTTTTTACACAAAAACTTGTGCAAAATTGTGTACAAGTGTATTTTTTTAGAAGCCTATTGGAAGATTTCTTTTTTTATTGTCTTTTTAAATTTTGTGGAAATTAATAAAAATAAAAAATTTTGAATCAAATACATTTTGATTAATTTTTTTTTTTTAAATTTTTAATTTTACGTGTTTTAAAAAACAAAGATATATTGGCGAGTAATTGAATATTTTTAAAGTAACCGACTACCAATGGTAATGAGTAACCGTTTATAAATATATTAGAAATTTCTTGAAAGGTCTGAAAACTGATTTTTATCAAACTGATTACTTGAGTACTTAAAGTAACCGACTAAAAATGGTAATGAGTAACCGTTTATAAATATATTAGAAATTTCTTGAAAGGTTTAAAAAATTGATTTTTATCAAACTGATTACTTGAGTACTTGAAAGCGTTGGAAAGCGTCATATTTTTAAGAAATATTTTTTACGAATTTACACTTTACATATTTTCAAAAATGTTAAAAGCTTTATTGACAACTCTTTTGAAATGTGATAATATTTTAAACAGACTTGGGCGACGTCAATTACATTTCAAAATCGTTCACTTGTGAAATTTTTCTATATCATTAATAATATCAGACCTACACTCACACATGTGAGCTTAATCGCTTCCTTGGAATATTTTTAAAATGTTTAATACCAAACATGGGGATTAGGAACAACATCTGAGTATTTATTTACAGGGCAATTACTCAATTACACCCAATTACATGTAATTGAACATAAAAAAGTAATTGGCCTGTAATTAAATACACAGATATTGGAATTATGTCCCATGTCTGGTGTTGACAAAATTGAAAATTTTCCAGGGAAGCGTTTAAGCCCACAAGTGGTAGCGTATCTCTAAAATTTTTAATAATATAGAAAAATTTCACAAGTGAACGATTTTGAAATGTTATTGACGTCGCCCAAGTCTGATTTTAAATATGCTCAGTTTGTCACAAAATTAATTTCCTTACTTTATTTTAATTTCTCATTTATTATTGTTATTTTTTTTTTTGTAATTTTGATGTGTTTTAAAGACAACTTTTGTTTAGATTGATAAAATTATTAAAAATTACCAAAATTTATCCAATGCGATACTTGGATACTAAAATACTTTTTTTCAAAAGCAAAATCTTTACAAAAACATCGAAATACGAGTTTAAAATTTCAATCAAAATACTTTACAAAATTTGAAAAAAAGCAATTCGAAAATTCGAACTAAAGCAAAAAATCGTATACGGTTAGAAGTAATTACTTTTTTAAAAGCAGAGTGTGTTCACAATAAAACAAAAAAAAATTTCGCATAAACTTTGTATTAAACGCTAAATTTCGCCAGTAGCCCGGCGAATTTATGAATTTCTAAGAAAATGCACGGGAAAACACTTTCGCCTTTAGTTTTAACGTTTATTGTGTTTCTACTATCATGTTAACTACACCGGTTACTCGGTTACTATCATGATGAATTACGAATTTTTAATACACTGAGGAAAATTTATTTATGTTTTTGGTTTACTAAGAAAATATATTGAGTATGTTTACAATAAACGAAAAAAACTAAAGGTTTTGTATGAAACACTAAATTTCGCCAGTAGCCCGGCGAATTTTTGGATTTCTTTGGATTTTCGCCTTTAGTTTTAACATTTATTGTGTTTATACGATCATGTTAGCTACACCGGTTACTCGGTTACTATCATGATGATTTACGAATTTTTAATACACTGAGGAAAATTTTTTTATGTTTTTGGTTTACTAAAAAAATATATTAAGTATGTTTACAATAAACGATAAAACTAACAATTTTCCCATATATTTTGTATGAAACGCTAAATTTCGCCAGTAGCCCGGCGAATTTTTGCATTTCTTATAAAATGTTTGGGAAAATATTTTCGCCTTTAGTTTTAGCTTTTATTGTGAACATGCTCTATTAATCTGCATTTACATTTATCATCTAAATCCAATTTTTGATTAGATTTCGATCATATGGTAGCGTATATTATGATACACGAACTAGATTTGAAAATCTAGTTTTGGGTGAAATGTAAACGCAATATTATTATTAAGTATTAATTGTAAGCACATTTTTTAAAGTTTTATAATAAAATATTAATGAATTTTTAATTTAGAAATTTAGTTTAAAAACGGTAACATTTTAAAATAATAAAAAAGAATTTCAGAAGTATAAATCCTGTTTCATAATTTTTTTAGTTTTCTCTGTGTAGATGTTAAAATGTGTCCTTTATAAAAATGTTGGTAAACTTTGTAAAGTTTTCATAAAACTTTGTTATTATTTTTTAATATAAATTTTCTTTTAAAAAACCTAATAATTTAATCATACACTGTAAAAAAAATATATATCTTAATATCTAAAAAGAGTATTTTTGTTTTAAATTTCGTTTAAGTATTTTGTTTTTCTTTTTTTTGTTAATTTTAAAAATTAAATTTTAAAATAATTTATAATTAAATTAAAAAAAAATATAATATAAAAATTCAATCACAGTTGTTTTGGGCGGAATTATTAAGATGTTTTTAAGTTACAAAAAAAAAAATATATATATTAAAAATAGTGAAAAAATTAATGAAATATTTTTAAATATGTAATGAAAAATTAAAAATAGATTTTTTTTATAGCACACAAAAACAAAACTTATGTATAACACAAGTTTTCTTTTCTTTTTTTTTTTTTTTAATAAAAAACAAATTAAAATTAAAATATTATTTTAATTGTTTTAAATTATTTGAAATAATCCGTATTTTATACTTGAGTATTATTGCTGTTAATTTTATTAGTTTTTTTAAAAATGGATGAGATAATATAAGAATCGTCTCATTTTGCGTTTCATATTCTTTTCGTATTTCTTCCTAAAAGTGACTAGATTTTGTTAGTTCTTGTTTTGTTTAATTAATTATTCGGCTTTTATTTGAGGTTAGAGTTATTTTTTCTTGTAAATTAGTTTACTTTCTAGTTTTTTTTTTTTATTTATTTAAATTATTATTTTACAATTTTATTTCTGTTAATTATATCTGTCACATATTGGTTTATTTTACACGGATTTTTTTTTTTTTTTGTGAGAATAAAAGATTTAAATTTTAGTTAAGTTTTGGGGTTTTTTTCGAGAAAAGTCAGTTAATAAAATTGAAAAATAATTTAGAAAATTATTTATTTTTATAAATTTTAAATGATTTTTAATAAATATAAATGGTTATTGTTTATCGTAAAGTAATTTTATAAATAATTTGTTATGGTTTGTGTAAAAAAATATTTACAAATGTATGGCATATTCGATTTTATCGTTATATTTATTCTAACAAATAAAATACTCGTGATGTTATGGAATGTTTAAAATATTAATATTTAAGTATTTTAGTAGCGACATTTCTATTGCCTGTATTTTTTTTTTTATTAATTATTGTTGAATTAATTAATTAAATTCAGAATTCTGCCACTTTTAAACATTAAAAATCTTTAGCAGTCATTTTATGTCGATTTTACAGACAATTTAGTTAAAATATGTTAAATATTTATTATTGTATTTCGTTAATTTAACGAATATTTTCGTTGGCAAAATTTAAATAAAATAATTTGTTATGTTTACCAAATTTTTATTATAAAAATCTAAATTTTAAAATAGTTATGTAATTAATTTAAAAAATAGTTTTCAGTAAAACTATATTTTTGCAAAAAAAAAAGTCTTGAATGTTTTTTCTAAACTTAAGATTTTTTTTTTTTTATTAACTTTGGAATTGGTATTTAGAGAAATTTGCATGGAGTTGTATTATGGAGAAAGTTTGGCAACCTAGGCTTATGGTAGGTACATAAAATAATTAGTGTCCGACCGAACAGTTCGGCCAATCTTTGATATCTAGAGGCAACAATGACAAATTTTGGTATTGGAAACATGTTTGTTGAGCCCATTTAATTCGATTTTGTGTATAAAATTTAAGAGAAAAGCCGACGTTTAGCTATAAAGTTAAAAGTTCGGTCGCCGAACTATTTTCAATTTGGCCGAACTTTCTGAGGCCGAACAGTGAATTCATTGCTTAACTACAGACTTTTCTTCAAATTTGACACTCAAAATAGCATCTAATCAGCCCAATAAACATTTTTCCATCTATTTATGTGGACCCCTCTAGAATTAAAAACGAAATTTGTTGTGAAAGCCGTGGTAGAGAAGAATGAGTTTATTTTCTAAAATTCATAACTACATTGTAAATTTTCAATTTTTTCTGAATCAGACTGCGCAGTTTCTGGTAAGGAACCTTCGTCAGTGACCCTGTTTTTTGAATTTGAATAATGTAATATTTGTTATGTTTTTATTTGTTCGATTGCGTCTATATGAAATTTTCTGTGCAATCACTGACCGTGGTAGAGATAAACTGATTTCTAATGCCACATGCACTCGCACTACACGTTAGACAGAGCGCTTTAGCCCACTGATGTTTCTATTATCTGTTAAGGGTAGATCTTATAACATATAAGTGTGCAGACGCGGATTGTTGGGAGAGGGAAGTTAGATTATTTTCGATTAACTTTTTTAATATTTTTCACATTCTTGTACTGAAAAAATTATTTTGGGATAGGAAAAGTCCAATTTTCTCTCCCCTTGGATCCGAGTCTGTACCCTAATGAAAGGAAATTTCTTGATCCGTGTTATGTGGACCTCTTCCTATAAGCCTTATTAGTTCATCAACTACAGGAAAACGCACTCTTACTACAAAAATACTAAAAATTACCACTTTTTTTTATTTTCTCTCTTCTGCTTTCTATAAAAATACAAAAAACTTTAAATATTTTTAAAAGAAACCGCTCGATTTTTTAAAATGTTTACCTATGGCGCTTACTTCATAAATACTACAAATTCCCACTTTTTTTTTTTAATTTGCCCGACTCTGCTTTCTTCAAAAATACAAAAAAAAAATTTAAAAAAGTCATATATTTTTGTATCGATTTTCATGGCGTTTATTATACAAAATCATGAATTTTACAGTAATCATCCAATATGCGCTTCAATATTCCGACACCTTCCCCATTTTTGTGCCTTAAATAAATTTAATGGATGTAGAGGACGGCACATAAAAAGGATCATGAACAAATTGAATTTTTGAAATGATGAGGAAATTTCTTACAAATTTCTTGTGTACCCACCCGTATATGTTACTACGCGTACCGGTTTTTGGATTCTGGAGGCCCCGACCCCTAAACCGAAAAAATCCAATAAAATGAAAAAATATTGACAATTTTGTTTTTTTTTTCCAATTTCTGCGTTTTTTTAATTATGTTGAAATTTTGGCGTTTTTTTTTTTAATTTATAGCGATTTTTTTAAAAGTTTTGAAGATTTTTTCCAATATTGTTTTTTTCAATTTCTACGATTTCTTTATAGAAATTAAATCAATTAAATATTTACACACAGAGAAATAAAGTGCCAACCGAATTAAAAAGGGTATATTAAGGTTAACAACTTATAAAGTCAGTTAGTACAACGATATTAACATTAGATTTCTGAATATTTTGAGTGTTGCAACTAAAATTCAGTTGAATTCACCGAATTTTGTGGTGAAAACAAATGTTCAGTTTTACCAACCGACTGGAATTCGAATCAACCGACTTTGAGTCACAGTACCCCGAATTTCAGTTGGCAAATATCTAAAATTTTTTCTGTGTGTACAAATTAGTGATTCTACAATTTCCTTAATAGCACCAAATTCAATTGAATTAACAAATGTTTTAATTGAAACCGGATTTTAGTTTTTTCGGTGTACGATAGAAATACAGCTCACGTGGGCCATTTGCATTGGGACCAATCGAAATGCTATTATTGCTTCAAGTTTTACTTTTATTTTGTTAATAAGACTAAAATCTAGCACCGAATCAATTTTCTAAATGTTTTTCTCTGGTTATCAACAGTACAGTTTTTCTTAAAAAAATTGCGGAATAATTTAATAATCTGGTAGATTGGCGCCTAATCTTATAAAAATGTGCATACTATTATCGTAGAACTTTGTATTTAACTACTACTTGAATGCAACGCTGCCTGTTATGACGCTTATTTCACTGTTGCTAACTACACATATAAAAATTTAATTGATTTAGTTTTTTTTTTAAGAAAAACTGTTTTAATATTTACCAAACATAATTAGTTCAAACAATTATACGATTTAATTCCATCATCTATAAAAATATTCGTTTATGTTAAAAAAAGTTAAAGTTTCAGTGGATGAGTTTAAATAAAATACAATTTTATTCAACATGTTGCTAAAAGTTTCATAAGAATGTGAGTTATAAAACTTTTCATCAATAAAATTTAATAAAAAATTTCTCGTCAATCTTGCCAACTGCTAAAAACTTTATTTAAAAGCTTTAAAATTGCCTTAACTACAATTTACTACTTTAACTAATTTTAGCTTTCCAATTAAAG